>JBBPBR010001717.1:0-31383 GCA_037974775.1 Cicer pinnatifidum
ATCCAATGACACAACTCAACTTATTGGATGCACAAGATTGGTTAAAAACCCTAATTGGACAAGAATAAGCCTAGGGAGGACAAAAATGACCTAATTGATCATCCAATGACACAAACACACCTATTGGATGCACAAGATTGGTTAAAAACCCTAATTGGACAATAATAAGCCTAGGGAGGACGAAAATGACCTAAATGTTAATCCAATGACACACTTAACTTATTGGATGCACAAGATTGGTTAAAAACCCTAATTGGACAAGAATAAGCCTAGGGAGGACGAAAATGACCTAATTGATCATCCAATGACACAAACACACCTATTGGATGCACAAGATTGGTTAAAAACCCTAATTGGACAAGAATAAGCCTAGGGAGAATGAAAATGACCTAAATGTTAATCCAATGACACAACTCAACTTATTGGATGCACAAGATTGGTTAAAAACCCTAATTGGACAAGAATAAGCCTAGGGAGGACAAAAATGACCTAATTGATCATCCAATGACACAAACACACCTATTGGATGCACAAGATTGGTTAAAAACCCTAATTGGACCAGAACATGCCTAGGGAGGACGAAAATGACCTAATGGATCATCCAATGACACTAATGAACTTATTGGATGCACAAGATTGGTAAAAAACCCTAATTGGACAAGAATAAGCCTAGGGAGGACGAAAATGACCTAATTGATCATCCATTGACACAAACACACCTATTGGATGCACAAGATTGGTTAAAAACCCTAATTGGACAAGAATATGCCTAGGGAGGAAGAAAATGACCTAATCTGATCATTCAATGACACAAACACACCTATTGGATGCACAAGATTGGTTAAAAACCCTAATTGGACAAGAATATGCCTATGGAGGACGAAAATGACCTAAATGTTAATCCAATGACACAAATGAACTTATTGGATGCACAAGATTGGTTAAAAACCCTAATTGGACAAGAATAAGCCTAGGGAGGATCAAAGTGACCTAATTGATCATCCAATGAGATAAACACACCTATTGGATGCACAAGATTGGTTAAAAACCCTAATTGGACAAGAATATGCCTAGGAAGGACGAAAATGACCTAATTGATCATCCAATGACACAAATACTCCTATTGGATGCACAAGATTGGTTAAAAACCCTAATTAGACAAGAATATGCCTAGGGAGGACGAACATGATCTAAATGTTAATCCAATAACACAAATGAACTTATTGGATGCACAAGATTGGTTAAAAACCCTAATTGGACAAGAATAAGCCTAGGGAGAACGAAAATGACCTAATTGATCATCCAATGACACAAACACACCTATTGGATGCACAAGATTGGTTAAAAACCCCAATTGGACAAGAATATGCCTAGGGAGGACGGATATGACCTAAATGTTAATCCAATGACACAAATGAACTTATTGGATGCACAAGATTTGTTAAAAACCCTAATTGGACAAGAATAAGCCTAGGGAGGACGAAAATGACCTAATTCATCATCCAATGACACAAACACACCTATTGGATGCACAAGATTGGTTAAAAACCCTAATTGGACAAGAATATGCCTAGGGAGGACGAAAATGACCTAAATAATAATTCAATGACACAAACAAAGTTATTGGATGCACAAGATTGGTTAAAAACCCTAATTGGACAAGAATAAGCCTAGGGAGGTTGAAAATGACCTAATTGATCATACAATGACACAAACACACCTATTGGATGCACAAGATTGGTTAAAAACCCTAATTGGACAAGAATATGCCTAGGGAGGACGAAAATGACCTAAATATTAATTCAATGACACAAACAAAGTTATTGGATGCACAAGATTGGATAAAAACCCTAATTGGACAAGAATAAGCCTAGGGAGGACGAAAATGACCTAATTGATCATCCAATGACACAAACACACCTATTGGATGCACAAGATTGGTTAAAAACCCTAATTGGACAAGAATATCCCTAGGGAGGACGAAAAAATGACCTAAATATTAATTCAATGACACAAACAAAGTTATTGGATGCACAAGATTGGTTAAAAACCCTAATTGGACAAGAATAAGCCTAGGGAGGACGAAAATGACCTAATTGATCATCCAATGACACAAACACACCTATTGGATGCACAAGATTGGTTAAAAACCCTAATTGGACAAGAATAAGCCTAGGGAGGACGAAAATGACCTAATTGATCATCCAATGACACAAACACACCTATTGGATGCACAAGATTGGTTAAAAACCCTAATTGCACAAGAATATGCCTAGGGAGAACGAAAATGACCTAAATTGATCATCCAATGACACAAACAGACCTATTGGATGCACAAGATTGGTTAAAAACCCTAATTGGACAAGAATATGCCTAGGGAGGACGAAAATGACCTAATTGATCATCCAATGACACAAACACACCTATTGGATGCACAAGATTGGTTAAAAACCCTAATTGGACAAGAATATGCCTAGGGAGGACGAAAATGACCTAAATATTAATTCAATGACACAAACAAAGTTATTGGATGCACAAGATTGGTTTAAAACCCTAATTGGACAAGAATAAGCATAGAAAGGACGAAAATGACCTAATTGATCATCCAATGACACAAACACACCTATTGGATGCACAAGATTGGTTAAAAACCCTAATTGGACAAGAATATGCCTAGAGAGGACGAAAATGACCTAATTGATCATCCAATGACACAAACACACCTATTGGATGCACAAGATGGGTTAAAAACCCTAATTGGACAAGAATAAGCCTAGGGAGGACGAAAATGACCTAATTGATCATCCAATGACACAAACACACCTATTGGATGCACAAGATTGGTTAAAAACCCTAATTGGACAAGAATATGCCTAGGGAGGACGAAAATTACCTAATTGATCTTCGAATGACACAAATGAACTTATTGGATGCACAAGATTAGTTAAAAACCCTAATTGGACAAGAATAAGCCTAGGGAGGACGAAAATAACCTAATTGATCATCCAATGACACAAACACACCTATTGGATGCACAAGATTGGTTAAAAACCCTAATTGGACAAGAATATGCCTAGGGACGACGAAAATGACCTAATTGATCATCCAATGACACAAACACACCTATTGGATGCACAAGATTGGTTAAAAACCCTAATTGGACAAGAATAAGCCTAGGGAGGACGAAAATGACCTAATTGATCATCCAATGACACAAACACACCTATTGGATGCACAAGATTGGTTAAAAACCTTAATTGGACAAGAATATGCCTAGGGGGGACGAAAATGACCTAAATATTAATTCAATGATACAACTCAACTTATTGGATGCACAAGATTGGTTAAAAACCCTAATTGGACAAGAATAAGCCTAGGGAGGACGAAAATGACCTAATTGATCATCCAATGACACAAACACACCAATTGGATGCACAAGATTCGTTAAAAACCCTAATTGGACAAGAATATGCTTAGGGAGGACGAAAATGACCTAATTGATCATCCAATGACACAAACACACCTATTGGATGCACAGGATTGGTTAAAAACCCTAATTGGACAAGAATATGCCTAGGGAGGACGAAAATGACGTAAATGTCAATCCAATGACACAACTCAACTTATTGGATGCACAAGATTGTTTAAAAAAACTAATTTGACAAGAATATGCCTAGGGAGGACGAAAATGACCTAATTGATCATCCAATGACACAAATGAACTTATTGGATGCACAAGATTAGTTAAAAACCCTAATTGGACAAGAATAAGCCTAGGGAGGACGAAAATCACCTAATTGATCATCCAATGACACAAACACACCTATTGGATGCACAAGATTGGTCTAAAACTCTAATTGGACAAGAATATGCCTAGGGAGGACGAAAATGACCTAAATGTTAATCCAATGACACAAATGAACTTATTGGATGCACAAGATTGGTTAAAAACCCTAATCGGACAAAATAAGCCTAGGGAGGACGAAAATGACCTAAATTGATCATCCAATGACACAAACACACCTATTGGATGCACAAGATTGGTCTAAAACTCTAATTGGACAAGAATATGTCTACGGAGGACGAAAATGACCTAAATGTTAATCCAATGACACAAATGAACTTATTGAATGCACAAGATTTGTTAAAAACCCTAATTGGACAAAATAAGCCTAGGGAGGACGAAAATGACCTAAATGTTAATCCAATGATACAACTCAACTTATTGGATGCACAAGATTGGTTAAAAACCCTAATTGGGCAAGAATAAGCCTAGGGAGGACGAAAATGACCTAATTGATCATCCAATGACACAAACACACCTATTGGATGCACAAGATTGGTTAAAAACCCTAATTGGACAAGAATAAGCCTAGGGAGGACGAAAATGACCTAAATGTTAATCCAACGACACAACTCAACTTATTGGATGCACAAGATTGGTTAAAAACCCTAATTGGACAAGAATAAGCCTATGGATGACGAAAATGACCTAATTGATTATCCAATGACACAAACACACCAATTGGATGCACAACATTTGTTAAAAACCCTAATTGGACAAGAATATGCTTAGGGAGGACGAAAATGACCTAATTGATCATCCAATGACACAAACACACCTGTTGGATGCACAAGATTGGTTAAAAACCCTAATTGGACCAGAATATGCCTAGGGAGGACGAAAATGACCTAAATGACCTAAATGTTAATCCAATGACACAACTCAACTTATTGGATGCACAAGATTGGTTAAAAACCCTAATTGGACAAGAATATGCCAAGGGAGGACGAAAATGACCTAATTGATCATCCAATGACACAAATGAACTTATTGGATGCACAAGATTAGTTAAAAACCCTAATTGGACAAGAATAAGCCTAGGGAGGACGAAAATGACCTAATTGATCATCCAATGACACAAATACACCTATTGGATGCACAAGATTGGTTAAAAACCCTAATTGGACAAGAATAAGCCTAGGGATGACAAAAATGACCTAAATGTTAATCCAATGACACAACTCAACTTATTGGATGCACAAGATTGGTTAAAAACCCTAATTGGACAAGAATAAGCCTAGGGAGGACGAAAATGACCTAATTGATCATCCAATGACACAAACACACCTATTGGATGCACAAGATTGGTTAAAAACCCTAATTGGACAAGAATATGCCTAGGGAGGAAGAAAATGACTTAAATGTTAATCCAATGACACAAATGAACTTATTGGATGCACAAGATTGGTTAAAAACCCTAATTGGACAAGAATAAGCCTAGGGAGGACGAAAATGACCTAATTGATCATCCAATGACACAAACACACCTATTGGATGCACAAGATTGGTTAAAAACCCTAATTGGACAAGAATAAGCCTAGGGAGGACAACAATGACCTAATTGATCATCCAATGACACAAACACACCTATTGGATGCACAAGAATGGTTAAAAACCCTAATTGGACAAGAATAAGCCTAGGGAGGACGAAAATGACCTAATTGATCATCCAATGACACAAACACACCTATTGGATGCACAAGATTGGTTAAAAACCCTAATTGGACAAGAATAAGCCTAGGGAGGACGAAAATGACCTAATTGATCATCCAATGACACAAACACACCTATTGGATGCACAAGATTGGTTAAAAACCCTAATTGGACAAGAATATGCCTAGGGAGGACGAAAATGACCTAAATGTTAATCCAATGACACAACTCAACGTATTGGATGCACAAGATTGGTTAAAAACCCTAATTGGACAAGAATAAGCCTAGGGAGGACGAAAATGACCTAATTGATCATCCAATGACACAAACACACCTATTGGATGCACAAGATTGGTTAAAAACCCTAATTGGACAAGAATATGCCTAGGGAAGACGAAAATGACCTAAATGTTAATCCAATGACATAAATGAACTTATTGGATGCACAAGATTGGTTAAAAACCCTAATTGGACAAGAATAAGCCTAGGGAGGACGAAAATGACCTAATTGATCATCCAATGACACAAACACACCTATTGGATGCACAAGATTGGTTAAAAACCCTAATTGGACAAGAATATGCCTAGGGAGGACGAAAATGACCTAAATATTAATTCAATGACACAAACAAAGTTATTGGATGCAAAAGATTGATTAAAAACCCTAATTTGACAAGAATAAGTCTAGGTAGGACGAAAATGACCTAATTGATCATCCAATGACACAAACACACCTATTGGATGCACAAGATTGGTTAAAAACCCTAATTGGACAAGAATAATCCTAGGGAGGACTAAAATGACCTAATTGATCATCCAATGACACAAACACACCTATTGGATGCACAAGATTGGTTAAAAACCCTAATTGGACAAGAATATGCCTAGGGAGGACGAAAATGACCTAAATTGATCATCCAATGACACAAACACACCTATTGGATGCACAGGATTGGTTAAAAATCCTAATTGGACAAGAATATGCCTCGGGAGGACGAAAATGACCTAAATATTAATTCAATGACACAAACAAAGTTATTGGATGCACAAGATTGGTTAAAAACCCTAATTTGACAAGAATAAGCCTAGGGAGAAAGAAAATGACCTAATTGATCATCCAATGACACAAACACACCTATTGGATGCACAAGATTGGTTAAAAACCCTAATTGGACAAGAATAAGCCTAGGGAGGACGAAAATGACCTAATTGATCATCCAATGACACAAACACACCTATTGGCTGCACAAGATTGGTTAAAAACCCTAATTGGATAAGAATAAGCCTAGGGAGGACGAAAATGACCTAATTGATCATCCAATGACACAAACACACCTATTGGATGCACAAGATTGGTTAAAAACCCTAATTGGAAAAGAATATGCCTAGGGAGGACGAAAATGACCTAAATATTAATTCAATGACATAAACAAACTTGTTGGATGCACAAGATTGGATAAAAACTCTAATTGGACAAGAATAAGCCTAGGGAGGACGAAAATGACCTAATTGATCATCCAATGACACAAACACACCTATTGGATGCACAAGATTGGTTAAAAACCCTAATTGGACAAGAATAAGCCTAGGGAGGACGAAAATGACCTAATTGATCATCCAATGACACAAACACACCTATTGGATGCACAAGATTGGTTAAAAACCCTAGTTGGACAAGAATATGCCTAGGGAGGACGAAAATGACCTAAATGTTAATCCAATGACACAAATGAACTTATTGGATGCACAAGATTGGTTAAAAACCCTAATGGGACAAGAATAAGCCTAGGAAGGACGAAAATGACCTAATTGATCATCCAATGACACAAACACACCTATTGGATGCACAAGATTGGTTAAAAACCCTAATTGGACAAGAATAAGCCTAGGGAGGACGAAAATGACCTAATTGATCATCCAATGACACAAACACACCTATTGGATGCACAAGATTGGTTAAAAACCCTAATTGGACAAGAATATGCCTAGGGAGGACGAAAATGACCTAAATATTAATTCAATGACACAAACAAAGTTATTGGATGCACAAGATTGGTTAAAAACCCTAATTGAACAAGAATAAGCCTAGGGAGGACGAAAATGACTTAATTGATCATCCAATGACACAAACACACCTATTGGAGGCACAAGATTGGTTAAAAACCCTAATTGGACAAGAATATGCCTAGGGAGGACGAAAATGACCTAAATGTTAATCCAATGACACAAATGAACTTATTGGATGCACAAGATTGATTAAAAACCCTAATTGGACAAGAATAAGCCTAGGGAGGACGAAAATGACCTAAATGATAATCCAATGACACAAATGAACTTATTGGATGCACAAGATTGATTAAAAACCCTAATTGGACAAGAATAAGCCTAGGGAGGACGAAAATGACCTAATTGATCATCCAAAGACACAAACACATCTATTGGATGCACAAGATTGGTTAAAAACCCTAGTTGGACAAGAATATACCTAGGGAGGACGAAAATGACCTAATTGATCATCCAATGACACAAACACACCTATTGAATGCACAAGATTGGTTAAAAACCCTAATTGGACAAGAATAAGCCTAGGGAGGACGAAAATGACCTAATTGATCATCCAATGACACAAACACACCTATTGGATGCACAAGATTGGTTAAAAACCCTAATTGGACAAGAATAAGCCTAGGGAGGACGAAAATGACCTAATTGATCATCCAAAGACACAAACACATCTATTGGATGCACAAGATTGGTTAAAAATCCTAGTTGGACAAGAATATACCTAGGGAGGACGAAAATGACCTAATTGATCATCCAATGAGACAAATGAACTTATTGGATGCACAAGATTGGTTAAAAACCCTAATTGGACAAGAATAAGCCTAGGGAGGACGAAAATGACCTAATTGATCATCCAATGACACAAACACACCTATTGGATGCACAAGATTGGTTAAAAACCCTAATTGGACAAGAATATGTCTAGGGAGGACGAAAATGACCTAAATATTAATTCAATGAAACAAACAAACATATTGGATGCACAAGATTGGTTAAAAACCCTAATTGGACAAGAATATGCCTAGGGAGGACGAAAATGACCTAATTGATCATCCAATGACACAAACACACCTATTGGATGCACAAGATTGGTTAAAAACCCTAATTGGACAAGAATAAGCCTAAGGTGGACGAAAATGACCTAAATGTTAATCCAATGACACAACTCAACTTATTGGATGTACAAGATTGGTTAAAAACCCTAATTGGACAAGAATAAGCCTAGGGAGGACGAAAATGACCTAATTGATCATCCAATGACACAAACACACCTATTGGAAGCACAAGATTGGTTAAAAACCCTAATTGGACAAGAATAAGCCTAGGGAGGACGAAAATGACCTAATTGATCATCCAATGACACAAACACACCTATTGGATGCACAAGATTGGTTAAAAACCCTAATTGGACAAGAATGTGCCTAGGGAGGACGAAAATGATCTAATTGATCATCCAATGACACAAACACACCTATTGGATGCACAAGATTGGTTAAAAACCCTAATTGGACAAGAATATGCCTAGGGAGGACGAATATGACCTAAATGTTAATCCAATAACACAAATGAACTTATTGGATGCACAAGATTGGTTAAAAACCCTAATTGGACAAGAATAAGCCTAGGGAGAGCGAAAATGACCTAAATGTTAATCCAATGACACAACTCAACTTATTGGATGCACAAGATTGGTTAAAAACCTTAATTGGACAAGAATAAGCCTAGGGAGGACGAAAATGACCTAATTAATCATCCAATAACACAAACACACCTATTGGATGCACAATATTGGTTAAAAACCCTAATTGAACAAGAATAAGACTAGGGAGGACGAAAATGACCTAATTCATCATCCAATGACACAAACACACCTATTGGATGCACAAGATTGGTTAAAAACCCTAATTGGACGAGAATATGCCTAGGGAGGACGAAAATGACCTAAATATTAATTCAATGACACAAACAAAGTTATTGGATGCACAAGATTGGTTAAAAACCCTAATTGGACAAGAATAAGCCTAGGGAGGACGAAAATGACCTAATTGATCATCCAATGACACAAACACACCTATTGGATGCACAAGATTGGTTAAAAACCCTAATTGGACAAGAATAAGCCTAGGGAGGACGAAAATGACCTAATTGATCATCCAATGACACAAACACACCTATTGGATGCACAAGATCGGTTAAAAACCCTAATTGGACAAGATATGCCTAGGGAGGACGAAAATGACCTAATTGATCATCCAATGACACAAATGAACTTATTGGATGAACAAGATTGGTTAAAAACCCTAATTGGACAATAATAAGCCTACGGAGGACGAAAATGACCTAATTGATCATCCAATGACACAAACACACCTATTGGATGCACAAGATTGGTTAAAAACCCTAATTGGACAAGAATAAGCCTAGGGAGGACGAAAATGACCTAATTCATCATCCAATGACACAAACACACCTATTGGATGCACAAGATTGGTTAAAAACCCTAATTGGACGAGAATATGCCTAGGGAGGACGAAAATGACCCAAATATTAATTCAATGACACAAACAAAGTTATTGGATGCACAAGATTGGTTAAAAACCCTAATTGGACAAGAATAAGCCTAGGGAAGACGAAAATGACCTAATTGATCATCCAATGACACAAACACACCTATTGGATGCACAAGATTGGTTAAAAACCATAGTTGGACCAGAACATGCCTAGGGAGGACGAAAATGACCTAATTGATCATCCAATGACACTAATGAACTTATTGGATGCACAAGATTGGTTAAAAACCCTAATTGGACAAGAATAAGCCTAGGGAGAGCGAAAATGACCTAAATGTTAATCCAATGACACAACTCAACTTATTGGATGCACAAGCTTGGTTAAAAACCTTAATTGGACAAGAATAAGCCTAGGGAGGACGAAAATGACCTAATTAATCATCCAATAACACAAACACACCTATTGGATGCACAATATTGGTTAAAAACCCTAATTGAACAAGAATAAGACTAGGGAGGACGAAAATGACCTAATTCATCATCCAATGACACAAACACACCTATTGGATGCACAAGATTGGTTAAAAACCCTAATTGGACGAGAATATGCCTAGGGAGGACGAAAATGACCTAAATATTAATTCAATGACACAAACAAAGTTATTGGATGCACAAGATTGGTTAAAAACCCTAATTGGACAAGAATAAGCCTAGGGAGGACGAAAATGACCTAATTGATCATCCAATGACACAAACACACCTATTGGATGCACAAGATTGGTTAAAAACCCTAATTGGACAAGAATAAGCCTAGGGAAGACGAAAATGACCTAATTGATCATCCAATGACACAAACACACCTATTGGATGCACAAGATTGGTTAAAAACCATAGTTGGACCAGAACATGCCTAGGGAGGACGAAAATGACCTAATTGATCATCCAATGACACAAATGAATTTATTGGATGAACAAGATTGGTTAAAAACCCTAATTGGACAATAATAAGCCTACGGAGGACGAAAATGACCTAATTGATCATCCAATGACACAAACACACCTATTGGATGCACAAGATTGGTTAAAAACCCTAATTGGACAAGAATAAGCCTAGGGAAGACGAAAATGACCTAATTGATCATCCAATGACACAAACACACCTATTGGATGCACAAGATTAGTTAAAAACCCTAATTGGACAAGAATAAGCCTAGGGAGGACGAAAATAACCTAATTGATCATCCAATGACACAAACACACCTATTGGATGCACAAGATTAGTTAAAAACCCTAATTGGACAAGAATATGCCTAGGGAGGACCAAAATGACCTAAATGTTAATCCAATGACACAAATGAACTTATTGAATGCACAAGATTGGTTAAAAACCGTAATTGGACAAGAATAAGCCTAGGGAGGACGAAAATGACCTAAATGTTAATCCAATGACACAACTCAACTTATTGGATGCACAAGATTGGTTAAAAACCCTAATTGGACAAGAATAAGCCTATGGAGGACGAAAATGACCTAATTGATCATCCAATGACACAAACACACCTATTGGATGTACAAGATTGGTTAAAACCCTAATTGGACAAGAATAAGCCTTGGGAGGACGAAAGTGACCTAAATGTTAATCCAATGACACAACTCAACTTATTGGATGCACAAGATTGGTTAAAAACCCTAATTGGACAAGAATAAGCCTAGGGAGGACGAAAATGACCTAATTGATCATCCAATGACACAAACACACCTATTGGATGCACAAGATTGGTTAAAAACCCTAATTGGACAAGAGTATGCCTAGGGAGGATGAAAATGACCTAAATATTAATTCAATGACACAAACAAACTTATCGGATGCACAACATTGGTTAAAAACCTTAATTGGACAAGAATAAGCCTAGGGACGACGAAAATGACCTAATTGATCAACCAATGACACAAACACACCTATTAGATGCACAAGATTTGTTAAAAACCCTAATTGGACAAGAATAAGCCTAGGGAGGACGAAAATGACCTAATTGATCATCCAATGACACAAACACACCTATTGGATGCACAAGATTGGTTAAAAACCCTAATTGGACAAGAATATGCCAAGGGAGGACGTAAATGACCTATTTGAGCATCCAATGACACAACCACACCTATTGGATGCACAAGATTGGTTAAAAACCCTAATTGGACAAGAATATGCCTAGGGAGGACGAAAATGACCTAAATATTAATTCAATGACACAAACAAACTTATCGGATGCACAAAATTGGTTAAAAACCCTAATTGGACAAGAATAAGCCTAGGGAGGACGAAAATGACCTAATTGATCATCCAATGACACAAACACACCTATTGGATGCACAAGATTGGTTAAAAACCCTAATTGAACAAGAATATGCCTAGGGAGGACGAAAATGACCTAAATATTAATTCAACGACACAAACAAAGTTATTGGATGCACAAGATTGGTTAAAAACCATAATTGGACTAGAATAAGTCTAGGGAGGACGAAAATGACCTAATTGATCATCCAATGACACAAACACACATATTGGATGCACAAGATTGGTTAAAAACCTTAATTGGACAAGAATAAGCCTAGGGAGGACAAAAATGACCTAATTGATCATCCAATGACACAAACACACCTATTGGATGCACAAGATTGGTTAAAAACCCTAATTGGACAAGAATAAGCCTAGGGAGGACGAAAATGACCTAATTGATCATCTAATGACACAAACACACCTATTGGATGCACAAGATTGGTTTAAAACCCTAATTCGACAAGAATAAGCCTAGGGAGGACGAAAATGACCTAAATATTAATTAAATGATACAAACAAAGTTATTGGATGCACAAGATTGGTTAAAAACCCTAATTGGACAAGAATAAGCCTAGGGAGGACGAAAATGACCTAATTGATCATCCAATGACACAAACACACCTATTGGATGCACAAGATTGGTTAAAAACCCTAATTGGACAAGAATAAGCCTAGGGAGGACGAAAATGACCTAATTGATCATCCAATGACACAAACACACCTATTGGATGCACAAGATTGGTTAAAAACCCTAATTGGACAAGAATAAGCCTAGGGAGGACGAAAATGACCTAATTGATCATCCAATGACACAAACACACCTATTGGATGCACAAGATTGGTTTAAAACCCTAGTTGATCAAGAATATGCCTAGGAAGGACGAAAATGACCTAATTGATCATCCAATGACACAAATGAACTTATTGGATGCACAAGATTGGTTAAAAACCCTAATTGGACAAGAATAAGCCTAGGGAGGACGAAAATGACCTAATTGATCATCCAATGACACAAACACACCTATTGGATGCACAAGATTGGTTAAAAACCCTAATTGGACAAGAATAAGCCTAGGGAGGACGAAAATGACCTAATTGATCATCCAATGACACAAACAGACCTATTGGATGCACAAGATCGGTTAAAAACCCTAATTGGACAAGATATGCCTAGGGAGGACGAAAATGACCTAATTGATCATCCAATGACACAAATGAACTTATTGGATGAACAAGATTGGTTAAAAACCCTAATTGGACAATAATAAGCCTACGGAGGACGAAAATGACCTAATTGATCATCCAATGACACAAACACACCTATTGGATGCACAAGATTGGTTAAAAACCCTAATTGGACAAGAATAAGCCTAGGGAGGACGAAAATGACCTAATTCATCATCCAATGACACAAACACACCTATTGGATGCACAAGATTGGTTAAAAACCCTAATTGGACGAGAATATGCCTAGGGAGGACGAAAATGACCCAAATATTAATTCAATGACACAAACAAAGTTATTGGATGCACAAGATTGGTTAAAAACC
This sequence comes from Cicer pinnatifidum, assembly GCA_037974775.1. Lineage (NCBI taxonomy): Eukaryota > Viridiplantae > Streptophyta > Magnoliopsida > Fabales > Fabaceae > Cicer > Cicer pinnatifidum. The sequence continues at coordinate 13,960 of JBBPBR010001717.1, forward strand.
CTAATTGGACAAGAATAAGCCTAGGGAAGACGAAAATGACCTAATTGATCATCCAATGACACAAACACACCTATTGGATGCACAAGATTGGTTAAAAACCATAGTTGGACCAGAACATGCCTAGGGAGGACGAAAATGACCTAATTGATCATCCAATGACACTAATGAACTTATTGGATGCACAAGATTGGTTAAAAACCCTAATTGGACAAGAATAAGCCTAGGGAGAGCGAAAATGACCTAAATGTTAATCCAATGACACAACTCAACTTATTGGATGCACAAGATTGGTTAAAAACCTTAATTGGACAAGAATAAGCCTAGGGAGGACGAAAATGACCTAATTAATCATCCAATAACACAAACACACCTATTGGATGCACAATATTGGTTAAAAACCCTAATTGAACAAGAATAAGACTAGGGAGAATGAAAATGACCTAAATGTTAATCCAATGACACAACTCAACTTATTGGATGCACAAGATTGGTTAAAAACCCTAATTGGACAAGAATAAGCCTAGGGAGGACGAAAATGACCTAATTGATCATCCAATGACACAAACACACCTATTGGATGCACAAGATTGGTTAAAAACCCTAATTGGACAATAATATGCCTAGGGAGGACGAAAATGACCTAAATATTAATTCAATGACACAAACAAACTTATTGGATGCAAAAGATTGGTTAAAAACCCTTATTGGACAATAATATGCCTAGGGAGGATTAAAATGACCTAATTGATCATCCAATGACACTAATGAACTTATTGGATGCACAAGATTGGTTAAAAACCCTAATTGGACAAGAATAAGCCTAGGGAGGACGAAAATGACCTAATTGATCATCCAATGACACAAACACACCTATTGGATGCACAAGATTGGTTAAAAACCCTAATTGGACAAGAATAAGCCTAGGGAGGACGAAAATGACCTAATTGATCATCCAATGACACAAACACACCTATTGGATGCACAAGATTGGTTAAAAACCCCTTATTCGACAATAATATGCCTAGCGAGGACGAAAATTACCTAAATATTAATACAATGACACAAACAAACATATTGGATGCACAAGATTGGTTAAAAACCCTAATTGGACAAGAATAAGCCTAGGGATGACGAAAATGACCTAATTGATCATCCAATGACACAAACACACCTATTGGATGCACAAGATTGGTTAAAAACCCTAATTGGACAAGAATAAGCCTAGGGAAGACGAAAATGACCTAATTGATCATCCAATGACACAAACACACCTATTGGATGCACAAGATTGGTTAAAAACCATAGTTGGACCAGAACATGCCTAGGGAGGACGAAAATGACCTAATTGATCATCCAATGACACTAATGAACTTAATGGATGCACAAGATTGGTTAAAAACCCTAATTGGACAAGAATAAGCCTAGGGAGGACAAAAATGACCTAATTGATCATCCATTGACACAAACACACCTATTGGATGCACAAGATTGGTTAAAAACCCTAATTGGACAAGAATAAGCCTAGGGAGGACGAAAATGACCTAATTGATCATCCAATGACACAAACACACCTATTGGATGCACAAGATTGGTTAAAAACCCTAATTGGACAAGAATAAGCCTAGGGAGAACGAACATGACCTAATTGATCATCCAATGACACAAACACACCTATTGGATGCACAAGATTGGTTAAAAACCCTAATTGGACAAGAATATGCATAGGGAGGACGAAAATGACCTAAATATTAAAAACCCTAATTGGACAAGAATATGCATAGGGAGGACGAAAATGACCTAAATATTAATCCAATGACACAAACAAACTTATTGGATGCACAAGGTTGGTTAAAAACCCTAATTGGACAAGAATAAGCCTAGGGAGGACGAAAATGACCTAAATGTTAATCTAATGACACAAATGAACTTATTGGATGCACAAGATTGGTTAAAAACCCTAATTGGACAAGAATAAGACTAGGGAGGACGAAAATGACCTAAATGCTAATCCAATGACACAACTCAACTTATTGGATGCACAAGATTGGTTAAAAACCCTAATTGGGCAAGAATAAGCCTAGGGAGGACGAAAATGACCTAATTGATCATCCAATGACACAAACACACCAATTGGATGCACAAGATTAGTTAAAAACCCTAATTGGACAAGAATAAGCCTAGGGAGAACGAAAATGACCAAATTGATCATCCATTGCCACAAACACAGCTATTTGATGCACAAGATTGGTTAAAAACCCTAATTCGACAAGAATATGCCTAGGGAGGACGAAAATGACCTAAATTGATTATCCAATGACACAAACACACCTATTGGATGCACAAGATTGGTTAAAAACCCTAATTGGACAAGAATATACCTAGGGAGGACGAAAATGACCTAAATGTTAATCCAATGACACAAATGAACTTATTGGTTGCACAAGATTGGTTAAAAACCCTAATTGGACAAGAATAAGCCTAGGGAGAACGAAAATGACCTAAATGTTAATCCAATGACACAAATAAACTTATTGGATGCACAAGATTGGTTAAAAACCCTAATTGGACAAGAATAAGCCTAGGGAGGACGAAAATGACCTAATTGATCATCCAATGACACAAACACACCTATTGGATGCACAAGATTGGTTAAAAACCCTAATTGGACAAGAATATGCCTAGGGAGGACGCAAATGGCCTAATTGATCATCCAATGACACAAACACACCTATTGGATGCACAAGATTGGTTAAAAACCCTAATTGGACAAGAATATGCCTAGGGAGGACGAAAATGACCTAAATGTTAATCCAATGACACAAATGAACTTATTGGATGCACAAGATTGGTTAAAAACCCTAATTGGACAAGAATATGTCTATGGAGGACGAAAATGACCTAATTGATCATCCAATGACACAAACACACCTATTGGATGCACAAGATTGGTTAAAAACCCTAATTGGACAAGAATAAGCCTAGGGAGGACGAAAATGACCTAATTGATCATCCAATGACACAAACACACCTATTGGATGCACAAGATTGGTTAAAAACCCTAATTGGACAAGAATATGCCTAGGGAGGACGAAAATGACCTAAATGTTAATCCAATGACACAACTCAACCTATTGGATGCACAAGATTGGTTAAAAACCCTAATTGGACAAGAATAAGCCTAGGGAGGACGATAAATGACCTAATTGATCATCCAATGACACAAACACACCTATTGGATGCACAAGATTGGTTAAAAACCCTAATTGGACAAGAATAAGCCTAGGGAGGACGAAAATGACCTAATTGATCATCCAATGACACAAACACACCTATTGGATGCACAAGATTGGTTAAAAACCCTAATTGGACAAGAATAAGCCTAGGGATGAAGAAAATGACCTAATTGATCATCCAATGACACAAACACACCTATTGGATGCACAAGATTGGTTAAAAACCATAATTGGACAAGAATAAGCCTAGGGAGGACGAAAATGACCTAATTGATCATCCAATGACACAAACACACCTATTGGATGCACAAGATTGGTTAAAAACCCAAATTGGACAAGAATAAGCCTAGGGAGGACAAAAATGACCTAATTGATCATCCAATGACACAAACACACCTATTGGATGCACAAGATTGGTTAAAAACCCTAGTTGGACAAGAACATGCCTAGGGAGGACGAAAATGACCTAATTGATCATCCAATGATACTAATGAACTTATTGGATGCACAAAATTGGTTAAAAACCCTTATTGGACAAGAATAAGCCTAGGGAGGACAAAAATGACCTAATTGATCATCCAATGACACAAACACACCTATTGGATGCACAAGATTGGTTAAAAACCCTAATTGGACAAGAATAAGCCTAGGGAGGACGAAAATGACCTAATTGATCATCCAATGACACAAACACACCTATTGGATGCACAAGATTGGTTTAAAACCCTAGTTGGACAAGAATATGCCTAGGGAGGACGAAAATGACCTAATTGATCATCCAATAACACAAACACACCTATTGGATGCACAAGATTGGTTAAAAACCCTAATTGGACAAGAATATGCCTAGGGAGGACGAAAATGACCTAATTGATCATCCAATGACACAGATACACCTATTGGATGCACAAGATTGGTTAAAAACTCTAATTGGACAAGAATAAGCCTAGGGAGGACGAAAATGACCTGAATATTAATTCAATGACACAAACAAACTTATCGGATGCACAAGATTGGTTAAAAACCCTAATTGGACAAGAATAAGCCTAGGGAGGACGAAAATGACCTAATTGATCATCCAATGACACAAACACACCTATTGGATGCACAAGATTGGTTAAAAACCCTAATTGGACAAGAATATGCCTAGGGAGGACGAAAATGACCTAAATGTTAATCCAATGACACAACTCAACTTATTGGATGCACAAGATTGGTTAAAAACCCTAATTGGACAAGAATAAGCCTATGGAGGACGAAAGTGACCTAATTGATCATCCAATGACACAAACACACCTTTTGGATGTACAAGATTGGTTAAAACCCTAATTGGACAAGAATAAGCCTTGGGAGAACGAAAATGACCTAAATGTTAATCCAATGACACAACTCAACTTATTGGATGCACAAGATTGGTTAAAAACCCTAATTGGACAAGAATAAGCCTAGGGAGGACGAAAATGACCTAATTGATCATCCAATGACACAAACACACCTATTGGATGCACAAGATTGGTTAAAAACCCTAATTGGACAAGAGTATGCCTAGGGAGGATGAAAATGACCTAAATATTAATTCAATGACACAAACAAACTTATCGGATGCACAAGATTGGTTAAAAACCTTAATTGGACAAGATTAAGCCTAGGGACGACGAAAATGACCTAATTGATCATCCAATGACACAAACACACCTATTGGATGTACAAGATTGGTTAAAACCCTAATTGGACAAGAATAAGCCTTGGGAGAACGAAAATGACCTAAATGTTAATCCAATGACACAACTCAACTTATTGGATGCACAAGATTGGTTAAAAACCCTAATTGGACAAGAATAAGCCTAGGGAGGACGAAAATGACCTAATTGATCATCCAATGACACAAACACACCTATTGGATGCACAAGATTGGTTAAAAACCCTAATTGGACAAGAGTATGCCTAGGGAGGATGAAAATGACCTAAATATTAATTCAATGACACAAACAAACTTATCGGATGCACAAGATTGGTTAAAAACCTTAATTGGACAAGATTAAGCCTAGGGACGACGAAAATGACCTAATTGATCATCCAATGACACAAACACACCTATTAGATGCACAAGATTGGTTAAAAACCCTAATCGGACAAGAATAAGCCTAGGGAGGACGAAAATGACCTAATTGATCATCCAATGACACAAACACACCTATTGGATGGACAAGATTGGTTAAAAACCCTAATTGGACAAGAATATGCCTAGGGAGGACGTAAATGACCTATTTGATCATCCAATGACACAACAACACCTATTGGATGCACAAGATTGGTTAAAAACCCTAATTGGACAAGAATATGCCTAGGGAGGACGAAAATGACCTAAATATTAATTCAATGACACAAACAAACTTATCGGATGCACAAGATTGGTTAAAAACCCTAATTGGACAATAATAAGCCTAGGGAGGACGAAAATGACCTAATTGATCATCCAATGACACAAACACACCTATTGGATGCACAAGATTGGTTAAAAACCCTAATTGGACAAGAATTAGCCTAGGGAGGACGAAAATGACCTAATTGATCATGCAATGACACAAACACACCTATTGGATGCACAAGATTGGTTAAAAACCATAATTGGACAAGAATAAGCCTAGGGAGAACGAAAATGACCTAAATGTTAATCCAATGACACAACTCAACTTATTGGATGCACAAGATTGGTTAAAAACCCTAATTGGACAAGAATAAGCCTAGGGAGGACGAAAATGACCTAATTGATCATCCAATAACACAAACACACCAATTGGATGCACAAGATTGGTTAAAAACCCTAATTGGACAAGAATAAGCCTAGGGAGGACGAAAATGACCTAAATGTTAATCCAATGACACAACTCAACTTATTGGATGCACAAGATTGGTTAAAAACCCTAATTGGAAAAGAATAAGCCTAGGGAGGACGAATATGACCTAATTGATCATCCAATGACACAAACACACCTATTGGATGCGCAAGATTGGTTAAAAACCCTAATTGGACAAGAATATGCCTAGGGAGGACCAAAATGACCTAAATATTAATTCAACGACACAAACAAACTTATCGGATGCACAAGATTGGTTAAAAACCCTAATTGGACAATAATAAGCCTTGGGAGGACGAAAATGACCTAATTGATCATCCAATGACACAAACACACCTATTGGATGCACAAGATTGGTTAAAAACCCTAATTGGACAAGAATAAGCCTAGGGAGGACGAAAATGACCTAATTGATCATCCAATGACACAAACACACCTATTGGATGCCCAAGATTGGTTAAAAACCCTAATTGGACAAGAATAAGCCTAAGGAGGACGAAAATGACCTAATTGATCATCCAATGACACAAACACACCTATTGGATGCACAAGATTGGTTAAAAACCCTAGTTGGACGAGAATATGCCTAGGGAGGACGAAAATGACCTAATTGATCATCCAATGACACAAATGAACTTATTGGATGCACAAGAATGGTTAAAACCCTAATTGGACAAGGATAAGCATAGGGAGGACGAAAATGACCTAATTGATCATCCAATGACACAAACACACCTATTGGTTGCACAAGATTGGTTAAAAACCCTTATTGGACAAGAATAAGCCTAGGGAGGACGAAAATGACCTAATTGATCATCCAATGACACAAACACACCTATTGGATGCAAAAGATTGGTTAAAAACCCTAATTGGACAAGAATATGCCTAGGGAGGACGAAAATGACCTAAATATTAATTCAATGACACAAACAAACTTATTGGATGCACAAGATTGGTTAAAAACCCTAATTGGACAAAAATAAGCCTAGGGAGGACGAAAATGACCTAATTGATAATCCAATGACACAAACAAACTTATTGGATGCACAAGATTGGTTAAAAACCCTAATTGGACAAGAATAAACCAAGGGAGGACAAAAATGACCTAAATGTTAATCCAATGACACTACTCAACTTATTGGAAGCACAAGATTGGTTAAAAACCCTAATTGGACAAGAATAAGCCTAGGGAGGACGAAAATGACCTAATTGATCATCCAATGACACAAACACACCTATTGGATGCACAAGATTGGTTAAAAACCCTAATTGGACAAGAATAAGCCTAGGGAGGACGAAAATGACCTAATTGATCATCCAATGACACAAACACACCTATTGGATGCACAAGATTGGTTAAAAACCCTAATTGGACAAGAATATGCCTAGGGAGGACGAAAATGACCTAAATGTTAATCCAATGACACAAATGAACTTATTGGATGCACAAGATTGGTTAAAAACCCTAATAGGACAAGAATAAGCCTAGGGAGGACTGAAATGACCTAATTGATCATCCAATGACACAAACACACCTATTGGATGCACAAGATTGGTTAAAAACCCTAATTGGACAAGAATAAGCCTAGGGAGGACGAAAATGACCTAATTGATCATCCAATGACACAAACACACCTATTGGATGCACAAGATTGGATAAAAACTATAATTGGACAAGAATAAGCCTAGGGAGGACGAAAATGACATAATTGATCATCCAATGACACAAACACACCTATTGGATGCACAAGATTGGTTAAAAACCCTAATTGGACAAGAATATGCCTAGGGAGGACGAAAATGACCTAAATATTAATTCAATGACACAATCAAAGTTATTGGATGCACAAGATTGGTTAAAAACCTTAATTGGACAAGAATAAGCCTAGGGAGGAAGAAAATGACCTAATTGATCATCCAATGACACAAACACACCTATTGGATGCACAAGATTGGTTAAAAACCCTAATTGGACAAGAATAAGCCTAGGGAGGACGAAAATGACCTAATTGATCATCCAATGACACAAACACACCTATTGGATGCACAAGATTGGTTAAAAACCCTAATTGGACAAGAATAAGCCTAGGGAGGACGAAAATGACCTAATTGATCATCCAATGACACAAACACACCTATTGGATGCACAAGATTGGTTTAAAACCCTAGTTGGACAAGAATATGCCTAGTAAGGACGAAAATGACCTAATTGATCATCCAATGACACAAATGAACTTATTGGATGCACAAGATTGGTTAAAAACCCTAATTGGACAAGAATAAGCCTAGGGAGGACGAAAATGACCTAATTGATCATCCAATGACACAAACACACCTATTGGATGCACAAGATTGGTTAAAAACCCTAATTGGACAAGAATAAGCCTAGGGAGGACGAAAATGACCTAATTGATCATCCAATGACACAAACACACCTATTGGATGCACAAGATTTGTTTAAAACCCTAGTTGGACAAGATTATGCCTAGGAAGGACGAAAATGACCTAATTGATCATCCAATGACACAAATGAACTTATTGGATGCACAAGATTGGTTAAAAACCCTAATTGGACAAGAATAAGCCTAGGGAGGACGAAAATGACCTAATTGATCATCCAATGACACAAACACACCTATTGGATGCACAAGATTGGTTAAAAACCCTAATTGGACAAGAATAAGCCTAGGGAGGACGAAAATGACCTAATTGATCATCCAATGACACAAACACACCTATTGGATGCACAAGATTGGTTAAAAACCCTAATTGGACAAAAATAAGCCTAGAGAGGACGAAAATGACCTAATTGATCATCCAATGACACAAATGAACTTATTGGATGCACAAGATTAGTTAAAAACCCTAATTCGACAAGAATAAGCCTAGGGAGGACGAAAATGACCTAACTGATCATCCAATGACACAAACACACCTATTGGATGCTCAAGATTGGTTAAAAACCATAATTGGACAAGAATAAGCCTAGGGGGGACGAAAATGATCTAATTGATCATCCAATGACACAAACACACCTATTGGATGCACAAGATTGGTTAAAAACCCTAATTGGACAAGAATATGCCTAGGGAGGACGAAAATGACCTAATTGATCATCCAATGACACAAACACACCTATTGGATGCACAAGATTGGTTAAAAACCCTAATTGGACAAGAATATGTCTAGGGAGGACGAAAATGACCTAAATGTTAATCCAATGACACAAATGAACTTATTGGATGCACAAGATTGGTTAAAAACCCTAATTGGACAAGAATAAGCCTAGGGAGGACGAAAATGACTAAATGTTAATCCAATGACACAACTCAACTTATTGGATGCACAAGATTGGTTAAAAACCCTAATTGGACAAGAATAAGCCTATGGAGGACGAACATGACCTAATTGATCATCCAATGACACAAACACACCTATTGGATACACAAGATTGGTTAAAAACCCTAATTGGACAAGAATAAGCCTAGGGAGGACGAAAATGACCTAAATGTTAATCTAATGACACAACTCAACTTATTGGATGCACAAGATTGGTTAAAAACCCTAATTGGACAAGAATAAGCCTAGGGAGGACGAAAATGACCTAATTGATCATCCAATAACACAAACACACCTATTGGATGCACAAGATTGGTTAAAAACCTTAATTGGACAAGAATAAGCCTAGGGAGAATGAAAATGACCTAAATGTTAATCCAATGACACAACTCAACTTATTGGATGCACAAGATTGGTTAAAAACCCTAATTGGACAAGAATAAGCCTAAGGAGGACGAAAATGACCTAATTGATCATCCAATGACACAAACACACCTATTGGATGCACAAGATTGGTTAAAAACCATAGTTGGACCAGAACATGCCTAGGGAGGACGAAAATGACCTAATTGATCATCCAATGACACTAATGAACTTATTGGATGCACAAGATGGGTTAAAAACCCTAATTGGACAAGAATAAGCCTAGGGAGAATGAAAATGACCTAAATGTTAATCCAATGACACAACTCAACTTATTGGATGCACAAGATTGGTTAAAAACCCTAATTGGACAAGAATAAGCCTAGGGAGGGCAAAAATGACCTAATTGATCATCCAATGACACAAACACACCTATTGGATGCACAAGATTGGTTAAAAACCATAGTTGGACCAGAATATGCCTAGGGAGGACGAAAATGACCTAATTGATCATCCAATGACACTAATGAACTTATTGGATGCACAAGATTGGTTAAAAACCCTAATTGGACAAGAATAAGCCTAGGGAGGATCAAAGTGACCTAATTGATCATCCAATGAGATAAACACACCTATTGGATGCACAAGATTGGTTAAAAACCCTAATTGGACAAGAATATGCCTAGGGAGGACGAAAATGACCTAATTGATCATCCAATGACACAAACACTCCTATTGGATGCACAAGATTGGTTAAAAACCCTAATTGGACAAGAATAAGCCTAGGGAGGACGAAAATGACTTAATTGATCATCCAATGACACAAACACACCTATTGGATCCTCAAGATTGGTTAAAAACCCTAATTGGACAAGAATAAGCCTAGGGTGGACGAAAATGACCTAATTGATCATCCAATGACACAAACACACCTATTGGATGCAAAAGATTGGTTTAAAACCCTAGTTGGACAAGAATATGCCTAGGGAGGACGAAAATGACCTAATTGATCATCCAATGACACAAATGAACTTATTGGATGCACAAGATTGGTTAAAAACCATAATTGGACAAGAATAAGCCTAGGGAGGACGAAAATGACCTAATTGAACATCCAATGACACAAACACACCTATTGGATGCACAAGATTGGTTAAAAACCCTAGTTGGACAAGAATATGCCTAGGGAGGACGAAAATGACCTAAATATTAATTCAATGACATAAACAAACTTGTTGGATGCACAAGATTGGTTAAAAACCCTAATTGGACAAGAATAAGCCTAGGGAGGACGAAAATGACCTAATTGATCATCCAATGACACAAACACACCTATTGGATGCACAAGATTGGTTAAAAACCCTAATTGGAAAAGAATAAGCCTAGGGAGGACGAAAATGACCTAATTGATCATCCAATGACACAAACACACCTATTGGATGTACAAGATTGGTTAAAAACCCTAATTGGACAAGAATAAGCCTAGGGAGGACGAAAATGACCTAATTGACCATCCAATGACACAAACACACCTATTGGATGCACAAGATTGGTTAATAACCCTAATTGGACAAGAATAAGCCTAGGGAGGACGAAAATGACCTAATTGATCATCCAATAACACAAACACACCTATTGGATGCACAAGATTGGTTAAAAACCCTAATTGGACAAGAATAAGCCTAGGGAGGACGAAAATGACCTAATTGATCATCCAATGACACAAACACACCTATTGGATGCACAAGATTGGTTAAAAACCCTAATTGGACAAGAATAAGCCTAGGGAGGACAACAATGACCTAATTGATCATCCAATGACACAAACACACCTATTGGATGCACAAGAATGGTTAAAAACCCTAATTGGACAAGAATAAGCCTAGGGAGGACGAAAATGACCTAATTGATCATCCAATGACACAAACACACCTATTGGATGCACAAGATTGGTTAAAAACCCTAATTGGACAAGAATAAGCCTAGGGAGGACGAAAATGACCTAATTGATCATCCAATGACACAAACACACCTATTGGATGCACAAGATTGGTTAAAAACCCTAATTGGACAAGAATATGCCTAGGGAGGACGAAAATGACCTAAATGTTAATCCAATGACACAACTCAACCTATTGGATGCACAAGATTGGTTAAAAACCCTAATTGGACAAGAATAAGCCTAGGGAGGACGATAAATGACCTAATTGATCATCCAATGACACAAACACACCTATTGGATGCACAAGATTGGTTAAAAACCCTAATTGGACAAGAATAAGCCTAGGGAGGACGAAAATGACCTAATTGATCATCCAATGACACAAACACACCTATTGGATGCACAAGATTGGTTAAAAACCCTAATTGGACAAGAATAAGCCTAGGGAGGACGAAAATGACCTAATTGATCATCCAATGACACAAACACACCTATTGGATGCACAAGATTGGTTAAAAACCCTAATTGGACAAGAATAAGCCTAGGGAGGACGAAAATGACCTAATTGATCATCCAATGACACAAACACACCTATTGGATGCACAAGATTGGTTTAAAACCCTAGTTGATCAAGAATATGCCTAGGAAGGACGAAAATGACCTAATTGATCATCCAATGACACAAATGAACTTATTGGATGCACAAGATTGGTTAAAAACCCTAATTGGACAAGAATAAGCCTAGGGAGGACGAAAATGACCTAATTGATCATCCAATGACACAAACACACCTATTGGATGCACAAGATTGGTTAAAAACCCTAATTGGACAAGAATAAGCCTAGGGAGGACGAAAATGACCTAATTGATCATCCAATGACACAAACACACCTATTGGATGCACAAGATTGGTTAAAAACCCTAATTGGACAAGAATAAGCCTAGGGAGGACGAAAATGACCTAATTGATCATCCAATGACACAAACACATCTATTGGAAGCACAAGATTGGTTAGAAACCCTAGTTGGACAAGAATATGCCTAGGGAGGACGAAAATGACCTAATTGATCATCCAATGACACAAATGAACTTATTGGATGCACAAGATTGCTTAAAAACCCTAATTGGACAAAAATAAGCATAGAAAGGACGAAAATGACCTAATTGATCATCCAATGACACAAACACACCTATTGGATGCACAAGATTGGTTAAAAACCCTAATTGGACAAGAATAAGCCTAGGGAGGACGAAAATGACCTAATTGATCATCCAATGACACAAACACACCTATTGGATGCACAAGATTGGTTAAAAACCCTAATTGGACAAGAATAAGCCTAGGGAGGACGAAAATGACCTAATTGATCATCCAATGACACAAACACACCTATTGGATGCACAAGATTGATAAAAAACCCTAATTGGACAAGAATAAGCCTAGGGAGGACGAAAATGACCTAATTGATCATCCAATGACACAAACACACCTATTGGATGCACAAGATTGGTTAAAAACCCTAATTGGACAAGAATAAGCCTAGGGAGGACGTAAAGGACCTAATTGATCATCCAATGACACAAACACACCTATTGGATGCACAAGATTGGTTAAAAACCCTAATTGGACAAGAATATGCCTAGGGAGGACGAAAATGACCTAATTGATCATCCAATGACACAAACACACCTATTAAATGCACAAGATTGGTTAAAAACCCTAATTGGACAAGAATATGCCTAGGGAGGACGAAAATGACCTAAATATTAATTCAATGACACAAACAAACTTATTGGATGCACAAGATTGGTTAAAAACCCTAATTGGACAAGAATAAGCCTAGGAAGGATGAAAATGACCTAATTGATCATCCAATGACACAAACACACCTATTGGATGCACAAGATTGTTTAAAAACCCTAATTGGACAAGAATATGCCTAGGGAGGTAGAAAATGACCTAAATATTAATTCAATGACACAAACAAACTTATTGGATGCACAAGATTGGTTAAAAACCCTAATTGGACAAGAATAAGCCTAGGGAGGACGAAAATGACCTAATTGATCATCCAATGACACAAACACACCTATTGGATGCACAAGATTGGTTAAAAACCCTAATTGGACAAGAATATGCCTAGGGAGGACGAATATGACCTAAATGTTAATCCAATAACACAAATGAACTTATTGGATGCACAAGATTGGTTAAAAACCCTAATTGGACAAGAATAAGCCTAGGGAGGACAAAAATGACCTAATTGATCATCCAATGACAAAAACACACCTATTGGATGCACAAGATTGGTTAAAAACCCTAATTGGACAAGAATAAGCCTAGGGAGGACGAAAATGACCTAATTGATCATCCAATGACTAAAACACACCTATTGGATGCACAAGATTGGTTAAAAACCCTAATTGGACAAGAATAAGCCTAGGGAGGACGAAAATGACCTAATTGATCATCCAATGACACAAACACACCTATTGGATGCACAAGATTGGTTAAAAACCCTAATTGGACAAGAATATGCCTAGGGAGGACGAATATGACCTAAATGTTAATCCAATAACACAAATGAACTTATAGGATGCACAGTTTGGTTAAAAACCCTAATTGGACAAGAATAAGCCTAGGGAGGACGAAAATGACCTAATTGATCATCCAATGACACAAACACACCTATTGGATGCACAAGATTGGTTAAAAACCCTAATTGGACAAGAATAAGCCTAGGGAGGACGAAAATGACCTAATTGATCATCCAATGACACAAACACACCTATTGGATGCACAAGATTGGTTAAAAACCCTAATTGGACAAGAATATGCCTAGGGAGGACGAAAATGACCTAATTGATCATCCAATGACACAAATGAACTTATTGATTGCACAAGATTAGTTAAAAACCCTAATTGGACAAGAATAAGCCTAGGGAGGACGAAAATGACCTAATTGATCATGCAATGACACAAACACACCTATTGGATGCACAAGATTGGCTAAAAACCCTAATTGGACAAGAATAAGCGTAGGGAGAACGAAAATGACCTAAATATTAATCCAATGACACAACTCAACTTATTGGATGCACAAGATTGGTTAAAAACCCTAATTGGACAAGAATAAGCCTAGGGAGGACGAAAATGACCTAATTGATCATCCAATGACACAAACACACCTATTGGATGCACAAGATTGGTTAAAAACCCTAATTGGACAAGAATATGCCTAGGGAGGACGAAAATGACATAATGTTAATCCAATGACACAAATGAACTTATTGGATGCACAAGATTTGTTAAAAACCCTAATTGGACAAGAATATGCCTAGGGAGGACGAAAATGACCTAATTGATCATCCAATGACACAAACACACCTATTGGATGCACAAGATCGGTTAAAAACCCTAATTGGACAAGAATAAGCCTTGGGAGGACGAAAATGACCTAATTGATCATCCAATGACACAAACACACCTATTGGATGCACAAGATCGGTTAAAAACACTAATTGGACAAGAATAAGCCTAGGGAGGACGAAAATGACCTAATTGATCATCCAATGACACAAACACACCTATTGGATGCACAAGATTGGTTAAAAACCCTAATTGGACAAGAATAAGCCTAGGGAGGACGAGAATGACCTAAATGTTAATCCAATGACACAACTCAACTTATTGGAAGCACAAGATTGGTTAAAAACCCTAATTGGATAAGAATAAGCCTAGGGAGGACGAAAATGACTTAATTGATCATCCAATGACACAAACACACCTATTGGATGCACAAGATTGGTTAAAAACCCTAATTGGACAAGAATATGCCTAGGGAGGACGAAAATGACCTAAATGTTAATCCAATGACACAAATGAACTTATTGGATGCACAAGATTGGTTAAAAACCCTAATTGGACAAGAATAAGCATAGGGAGGACGAAAATGACCTAAATGTTAATCCAATGACACAGCTCAACTTATTGGATGCACAAGATTGGTTAAAAACCCTAATTGGACAAGAATAAGCCTATGGAGGACGAAAATGACCTAAATGTTAATCCAATGACACAACTCAACTTATTGGATGCACAAGATTGGTTAAAAACCCTAATTTGACAAGAATATGCCTAGGGAGGACGAAAAAGACCTAATTGATCGTCCGATGACACAAACACACCTATTGGATGCACAAGATTGGTTAAAAACCCTAATTGGACAAGAATAAGCCTAGGGAGGACGAAAATGACCTAATTGATCATCCAATGACACAAACACACCTATTGGATGCACAAGATTGGTTAAAAACCCTAATTGGACAAGAATAAGCCTAGGGAGGACGAAAATGACCTAATTGATCATCCAATGACACAAACACACCTATTGGATGCACAAGATTGGTTAAAAACCCTAATTGGACAAGAATATGCTTAGGGAGGACGAAAATGACATAAATATTAATTCAATGACACAAACAATGTTATTGGATGCACAAGATTGGTTAAAAACCCTAATGTGACAAGAATAAGTCTAGGGAGGACGAAAATGACATAATTGATCATCCAATGACACAAACACACCTATTGGATGCACAAGATTGGTTAAAAACCCTAATTGGACAAGAATAAGCCTAGGGAGGACGAAAATGACCTAATTGATCATCCAATGACACAAACAAACCTATTTGATGCACAAGATTGGTTAAAAACCCTAGTTGGACAAGAATATGCCTAGGGAGGACGAAAATGACCTAATTGAGCATCCAATGACACAAATGAACTTATTGGATGCACAAGATTGGTTAAAAACCCTAATTGGACAATATTAAGCCTAGGGAGGATGAAAATGACCTAATTGATCATCCAATGACACAAACACACCTATTGGATGCACAAGATTGGTTAAAAACCCTAATTGGACAAGAATAAGCCTAGGGAGGACGAAAATGACCTAATTGATCATCCAATGACACAAACACACCTATTGGATGCACAAGATTGGTTAAAAACCCTAATTGGACAAGAATAAGCCTAGGGAGAACGAAAATGACCTAAATGTTAATCCAATGACACAACTCAACTTATTGGATGCACAAGATTGGTTAAAAACCCTAATTGGACAATAATAAGCCTAGGGAGGACGAAAATGACCTAATTAATCATCCAATAACACAAACACACCTATTGGATGCACAAGATTGGTTAAAAACCCTAATTGGACAAGAATAAGCCTAGGGAGAATGAAAATGACCTAAATGTTAATCCAATGACACAACTAAACTTATTGGATGCACAAGATTGGTTAAAAACCCTAATCGGACAAGAATAAGCCTAGGGAGGACGAAAATGACCTAATTGATCATCCAATGACACAAACACACCTATTGGATGCACAAGATTGGTTAAAAACCATAGTTGGACCAGAACATGCCTAGGGAGGACGAAAATGACCTAATTGATCATCCAATGACACTAATGAACTTAATGGATGCACAAGATTGGTTAAAAACCCTAATTGGACAAGAATAAGCCTAGGGAGGACAAAAATGACCTAATTGATCATCCATTGACACAAACACACCTATTGGATGCACAAGATTGGTTAAAAACCCTAATTGGACAAGAATAAGCATAGGGAGGACAAAATTAACCTAATTGATCATCCATTGACACAAACACAC
>JBBPBR010001718.1:0-30505 GCA_037974775.1 Cicer pinnatifidum
ACACAAACACACCTATTGGATGCACAAGATTGGTTAAAAACCCTAATTGGACAAGAATAAGCCTAGGGAGAATGAAAATGACCTAAATGTTAATCCAATGACACAACTCAACTTGTTGGATGCACAAGATTGGTTAAAAACCCTAATTGGACAAGAATAAGCCTAGGGAGGACGAAAATGACCTAATTGATCATCCAATGACACAAACACACCTATTGGATGTACAAGATTGGTTAAAAACCATAGTTGGACCAGAACATGCCTAGGGAGGACGAAAATGACCTAATTGATCATCCAATGACACTAATGAACTTAATGGATGCACAAGATTGGTTAAAAACCCTAATTGGACAAGAATAAGCCTAGGGAGGACAAAAATGACCTAATTGATCATCCATTGACACAAACACACCTATTGGATGCACAAGATTGGTTAAAAACCCTAATTGGACAAGAATAAGCATAGGGAGGACAAAATTAACCTAATTGATCATCCATTGATACAAACACACCTATTGCATGAACAAGATTGGTTAAAAACCCTAATTGGACAAGAATAAGCCTAGGGAGAACGAAAATGACCTAATTGATCATCCAATGACACAAACACACCTATTGGATGCACAAGATTGGTTAAAAACCCTAATTGGACAAGAATATGCCTAGGGAGGACGGATATGACCTAAATGTTAATCCAATGACACAAATGAACTTATTGGATGCACAAGATTGGTTAAAAACCCTAATTGGACAAGAATAAGCCTAGGGAGGACGAAAATGACCTAATTCGTCATCCAATGACACAAACACACCTATTGGATGCACAAGATTGGTTAAAAACCATAATTGGACAAGAATATGCCTAGGGAGGACGAAAATGACCTAAATTTTAATTCAATGACACAAACAAAGTTATTGGATGCACAAGATTGGTTAAAAACCCTAATTGGACAAGAATAAGCCTAGGGAGGACGAAAATGACCAAATTGATCATCCAATGACACAAACACACCAATTGGATGCACAAGTTTTGTTAAAAACCCTAATTGGACAAGAATATGCCTAGGGAGGACGAAAATGACCTAAATATTAATTCAATGACACAAACAAACTTATTGGATGCACAAGATTGGTTAAAAACCCTAATTGGACAAGAATAAGCCTAGGGAGGACGAAAATGACCTAATTGATCATCCAATGACACAAACACACCTATTGGATGCACCAGATTAGTTAAAAACCCTAGTTGGACAAGAACATGCCTAGGGAGGACGAAAATGACCTAATTCATCATCCAATGACACAAACACACCTATTGGATGCACAAGATTGGTTAAAAACCATATTTGGACAAGAATAAGCCTAGGGAGGACGAAAATGACCTAATTGATCATCCATTGCCACAAACACACCTATTGGATGCACAAGATTCGTTAAAAACCCTAATTCGACAAGAATATGCCTAGGGAGGACGAAAATGACCTAAATTGATTATCCAATGACACAAACACACCTATTGGATGCACAAGATTGGTTAAAAACCCTAATTGGACAAGAATATACCTAGGGAGGACGAAAATGACCTAAATGTTAATCCAATGACACAAATGAACATATTGGATGCACAAGATTGGTTAAAAACCCTAATTGGACAAGAATAAGCCTAGGGAGAACGAAAATGACCTAAATGTTAATCCAATGACACAACTCAACTTATTGGATGCACAAGATTGGTTAAAAACCCTAATTGGACAAGAATAAGCCTAGGGAGGACGAAAATGACCTAATTGATCATCCAATGACACAAAACACACCTATTGGATGCACAAGATTGGTTAAAAACCCTAATTGGACAAGAATAAGCCTAGGGAGAACGAAAATGACCTAAATGTTAATCCAATGACACAACTCAACTTATTGGATGCACAAGATTGGTTAAAAACCCTAATTGGACAAGAATAAGCCTAGGGAGAATGAAAATGACCTAAATGTTAATCCAATGACACAACTCAACTTATTGGATGCACAAGATTGGTTAAAAACCCTAATTGGACAAGAATAAGCCTAGGGAGGACGAAAATGACCTAATTGATCATCCAATGACACAAACACACCTATTGGATGCACAAGATTGGTTAAAAACCCTAATTGGACAAGAATATGACTAGGGAGAACGAAAATGACCTAAATGTTAATCCAATGACACAACTCAACTTATTGGATGCACAAGATTGGTTAAAAACCCTAATTGGACAAGAATAAGCCTAGGGAGGACGAAAATGACCTAATTAATCATCCAATAACACAAACACACCTATTGGATGCACAAGATTGGTTAAAAACCCTAATTGGACAAGAATAAGCCTAGGGAGAATGAAAATGACCTAAATGTTAATCCAATGACACAACTCAACTTGTTGGATGCACAAGATTGGTTAAAAACCCTAATTGGACAAGAATAAGCCTAGGGAGGACGAAAATGACCAAATTGATCATCCAATGACACAAACACACCTATTGGATGTACAAGATTGGTTAAAAACCATAGTTGGACCAGAACATGCCTAGGGAGGACGAAAATGACCTAATTGATCATCCAATGACACTAATGAACTTAATGGATGCACAAGATTGGTTAAAAACCCTAATTGGACAAGAATAAGCCTAGGGAGGACAAAAATGACCTAATTGATCATCCATTGACACAAACACACCTATTGGATGCACAAGATTGGTTAAAAACCCTAATTGGACAAGAATAAGCCTAGGGAGAACGAAAATGACCTAATTGATCATCCAATGACACAAACACACCTATTGGATGCACAAGATTGGTTAAAAACCCTAATTGGACAAGAATATGCCTAGGGAGGACGGATATGACCTAAATGTTAATCCAATGACACAAATGAACTTATTGGATGCACAAGATTGGTTAAAAACCCTAATTGGACAAGAATAAGCCTAGGGAGGACGAAAATGACCTAATTGATCATCCAATGACACAAACACACCTATTGGATGCACAAGATTGGTTAAAAACCCTAATTGGACAAGAATAAGCCTAGTGAGGACGAAAATGACCTAATTGATCATCCAATGGCACAAACACACCTATTGGAAGCACAAGATTGGTTAAAAACCCTAGTTGGACAAGAATATGCCTAGGGAGGACGAAAATGACCTAATTGATCATCCAATGACACAAATGAACTTATTGGATGCACAAGATTGGTTAAAAACCCTAATTGGACAAGAATAAGCATAGAAAGGACGAAAATGACCTAATTGATCATCCAATGACACAAACACACCTATTGGATGCACAAGATTGGTTAAAAACCCTAATTGGACAAGAATAAGCCTAGGGAGAACGAAAATGACCTAAATGTTAATCCAATGACACAACTCAACTTATTGGATGCACAAGATTGGTTAAAAACCCTAATTGGACAAGAATAAGCGTTGGGAGGACGAAAATGACCTAATTGATCATCCAATGACACAAACACACCTATTGGATGCACAAGATTGGTTAAAAACCCTAATTGGACAAGAATATGCCTAGGGAGGACGAAAATGACCTAAATGTTAATCCAATGACACAAATGAACTTATTGGATGCACAAGATTGGTTAAAAACCCTAATTGGACATGAATAAGCCTAGGGAGGACAAAAATGACCTAATTGATCATCCAATGACACAAATGAACTTATTGGATGCACAAGATTGGTTAAAAACCCTAATTGGACAAGAATAAGCCTAGGGAGGACGAAAATGACCTAATTTATCATCCAATGACACAAACACACCTATTGGATGCACAAGATTGGTTAAAAATCCTAATTGGACAAGAATATGCCTAGGGAGGACGGATATGACCTAAATGTTAATCCAATGACACAAATGAACTTATTGGATGCACAAGATTGGTTAAAAACCCTAATTGGACAAGAATAAGCCTAGGGAGGACGAAAATGACCTAATTGCTCATCCAATGTCACAAACACACCTATTGGATGCACAAGATTGGTTAAAAACCCTAATTGGACAAGAATATGCCTAGGGAGGACGGATATGACCTAAATGTTAATCCAATGACACAAATGAACTTATTGGATGCACAAGATTGGTTAAAAACCCTAATTGGACAAGAATAAGCCTAGGGAGGACGAAAATGACCTAATTGATCATCCAATGACACTAATGAACTTATTTGATGCACAAGATTGGTTAAAAACCCTAATTGGACCAGAATAAGCCTAGGGAGGACGAAAATGACCTAATTGATCATCCATTGACACAAACACACCTATTGGATGCACAAGATTGGTTAAAAACCCTAATTGGACAAGAATATGCCTAGGGAGGACGAAAATGGCCTAAATTGATCATCCAATGACACAAACATACCTATTGGATGCACAAGATTGGTTAAAAACCCTAATTCGACAAGAATATGCCTAGGGAGGACGAAAATGACCTAAATGTTAATCCAATGACACAAATGAACTTATTGGATGCACAAGATT
The DNA here is from genome assembly GCA_037974775.1 of Cicer pinnatifidum. NCBI lineage: Eukaryota > Viridiplantae > Streptophyta > Magnoliopsida > Fabales > Fabaceae > Cicer > Cicer pinnatifidum. Next base: position 4,535 of record JBBPBR010001718.1, read on the forward strand.
GGTTAAAAACCCTAATTGGACAAGAATAAGCCTTGGGAGGACGAAAATGACCTAATTGATCATCCATTGACATAAACACACCTATTGCATGCACAAGACTGGTTAAAAACCCTTGTTGGACAAGAATATGCCTAGGAAGGACGAAAATGACTTAGTTGATCATCCAATGACACAAATGAACTTATTGGATGCACAAGATTGGTTAAAAACCCTAATTGGACAAGAATAAGCCTAGGGAGGACGAAAATGACCTAATTGATCATCCAATGACACAAACACACCTATTGGATGCACAAGGTTGGTTAAAAACCCTAATTGGACAAGAATATGCCTAGGGAGGACGGATATGACCTAAATGTTAATCCAATGACACAAATGAACTTATTGGATGCACAAGATTGGTTAAAAACCCTAATTGGACAAGAATAAGCCTAGGGAGGACGAAAATGACCTAATTGATCATCCAATGACACAAACACACCTATTGGATGCACAAGATTGGTTAAAAACCCTAATTGGACAAGAATATGCCTAGGGAGGACGAAAATGACCTAAATATTAATTCAATGACATAAACAAACTTGTTGGATGCACAAGATTGGTTAAAAACCCTAATTGGACAAGAATAAGCCTTGGGAGGACGAAAATGACCTAATTTATCATCCAATGACACAAACACACCTATTGGATGCACAATATTGGTTAAAAACCCTAATTGGACAAGAATAAGCCTAGGGAGGACGAAAATGACCTAATTGATCATCCAATGACACAAACACACCTATTGGATGCACAAGATTGGTTAAAAACCCTAGTTGGACAAGAACATTCCTAGGGAGGACGAAAATGACCTAATTGATCATCCAATGACACTAATGAACTTATTGGATGCACAAGATTGGTTAAAAACCCTAATTGGACAAGAATAATCCTAGGGAGGACGAAAATGACCAAATTGATCATCCAATGACACAAACACACCTATTGGATGCACAAGATTGGTTAAAAACCCTAATTGGACAAGAATAAGCCTAGGGAGAACGAAAATGACCTAAATGTTAATCCAATGACACAACTCAACTTATTGGATGCACAAGATTGGTTAAAAACCCTAATTGGACAAGAATAAGCCTAGGGAGGACGAAAATGACCTAATTGATCATCCAATGACACAAACACACCTATTGGATGCACAAGATTGGTTAAAAACCCTAGTTGGGCAAGAATAAGCCTAGGGAGGACGAAAATGAACTAATTGATCATCCAATGACACAAATGAACTTATTGGATGCACAAGATTGGTTAAAAACCCTAATTGGACAAGAATAAGCCTAGGGAGGACGAAAATGACCTAATTGATCATCCAATGACAGAAACACACCTATTGGATGCACAAGATTGGTTAAAAACCCTAATTGGACAAGAATATGCCTAGGGAGGACGGATATGACCTAAATGTTAATCCAATGACACAAATGAACTTATTGGATGCACAAGATTGGTTAAAAACCCTAATTGGACAAGAATATGCCTAGGGAGGACGAAAATGACTTAAATATTAATTCAATGACACAAACAAACTTATTGGATGCACAAGATTGGTTAAAAACCCTAATTGGACAAGAATAAGCCTAGGGAGGACGAAAATGACCTAATTGATCATCCAATGACACAAACGCACCTATTGGATGCACAAGATTGGTTAAAAACCCTAATTGGACAAGAATATGCCTAGGGAGGACGAAAATGACCTAATTGATCATGGAATGACACAAACACACCTATTGGATGCACAAGATTGGTTAAAAACCCTAATTGGACAAGAATATGCCTAGGGAGGACGAAAATGACCTAAATAATAATTCGATGACACAAACAAAGTTATTGGATGCACAAGATTGGTTAAAAACCCTAATTGGACAAGAATAAGCCTAGGGAGGTTGAAAATGACCTAATTGATCATCCAATGACACAAACACACCTATTGGATGCACAAGATTGGTTTAAAACCCTAGATGGACAAGAATATGCCTAGGGAGGACGAAAATGACCTAATTGATCATCCAATGACACAAATGAACTTATTGGATGCACAAGATTGGTTAAAAACCCTAATTGGACAATAATAAGCCTAGGGAGGATGAAAATGACCTAATTGATCATCCAATGACACAAACACACCTATTGGATGCACAAGATTGGTTAAAAACCCTAATTGGACAAGAATAAGCCTAGGGAGGACGAAAATGACCTAAATGTTAATCCAATGACACAACTCAACTTATTGGATGCACAAGATTGGTTAAAAACCCTAATTGAACAAGAATAAGCCTAGGGAGGACGAAAATGACCTAATTGATCATCCAATGACACAAACACACCAATTGGATGCACAAGATTCGTTAAAAACCCTAATTGGACAAGAATATGCCTACGGAGGACGAAAATGACCTAATTGATCATCCAATGACTCAAACACAGCTATTGGATGCACAAGATTGGTTAAAAACCCTAATTGGACAAGAATATGCCTAGGGAGGACGAAAATGACCTAAATGTTAATCCAATGACACAAATGAACTTATTGGATGCACAAGATTGGTTAAAAACCCTAATTGGACAAGAATAAGCCTAGGGAGGACGAAAATGACCTAATTGATCATCGAATGACATAAACACACCTATTGGATGCACAAGATTGGTTAAAAACCCTAATTGGACAAGAATAAGCCTAGGGAGGACGAAAATGACATAATTGATCATCCATTGCCACAAACACACCTATTGGATGCACAAGATTGGTTAAAAACCCTAATTGGACAAGAATACGCCTAGGGAGGACGAAAATGACCTAATTGATCATCCAATGACACAAACACACCTATTGGATGCACAAGATTGGTTAAAAACCCTAATTGGACAAGAATATGTCTAGGGAGGACGAAAATGACCTAATTGATCATCCAATGACACAAAAACACCTAATGGATGCACAAGATTCGTTAAAAACCCTAATTGGACAAGAATATGCCTAGGGAGGACGAAAATGACCTAAATGTTAATCCAATGACACAAATGAACTTATTGGATGCACAAGATTGGTTAAAAACCCTAATTGGACAAGAATAAGCCTAGGGAGGACGAAAATGACCTTAATGTTCATCCAATGACACAAATGAACTTATTGGATGCACAAGATTGGTTAAAAACCCTAATTGGACAAGAATATGCCTAGGGAGGACGAAAATGACCTAAATGTTAATCCAATGACACAAATGAACTTATTGGATGCACAAGATTGGTTAAAAACCCTAATTGGACAAGAATAAGCCTAGGGAGGACGAAAATGACATAATTGATCATCCAATGACGCAAACTCACCTATTGGATGCACAAGATTGGTTAAAAACCCTAATTGGACAAGAATATGCCTAGGGAGGACGAAAATGACCTAAATGTTAATCCAATGACACAAATGAACTTATTGGATGCACAAGATTGGTTAAAAACCCTAATTGGACAAGAATAAGCCTAGGGAGGATCAAAGTGACCTAATTGATCATCTAATGAGATAAACACACCTATTGGATGCACAAGATTGGTTAAAAACCCTAATTGGACAAGAATATGCCTAGGGAGGACGAAAATGACCTAATTGATCATCCAATGACACAAACACTCCTATTGGATGCACAAGATTGGTTAAAAACCCTAATTGGACAAGAATATGCCTAGGGAGGACGAATATGATCTAAATGTTAATCCAATAACACAAATGAACTTATTGGATGCACAAGATTGGTTAAAAACCCTAATTGGACAAGAATAAGCCTAGGGAGAACGAAAATGACATAATTGATCATCCAATGACACAAACACACCTATTGGATGCACAAGATTGGTTAAAAACCCTAATTGGACAAGAATATGCCTAGGGAGGACGGATATGACCTAAATGTTAATCCAATGACACAAATGAACTTATTGGATGCACAAGATTGGTTAAAAACCCTAATTGGACAAGAATAAGCCTAGGGCGGACGAAAATGACCTAATTGATCATCCAATGACACAAACACACCTATTGGATGCACAAGATTGGTTAAAAACCCTAGTTGGACAAGAATATGCCTAGGGAGGACGAAAATGACCTAATTGATCATCCAATGACACCAATAAACTTATTGGATGCACAAGATTGGTTAAAAACCCTAATTGGACAAGAATAAGCCTAGGGAGGACGAAAATGACCTAATTGATCATCCAATGACACAAACACACCTATTGGATGCACAAGATTGGTTAAAAACCCTAATTGGACAAGTATATGCCTAGGGAGGACGAAAATGACCTAATTGATCATCCAATGACACAAATGAACTTATTGGATGCACAAGATTAGTTAAAAACCCTAATTGATCATCCAATGACACAAACACACCTATTGGATGCACAAGATTGGTTAAAAACCCTAATTGGACAAGAATAAGCCTAGGGAGAACGAAAATGACCTAAATGTTAATCCAATGACACAACTCAACTTATTGGATGCACAAGATTGGTTAAAAACCCTAATTGGACAAGAATAAGCCTGGGGAGGACGAAAATGACCTAATTGATCATCCAATGACACAAACACACCTATTGGATGCACAAGATTTGTTAAAAACCCAAATTGGACAAGAATATGCCTAGGGAGGACGAAAATGACCTAATTGATCATCCAATGACACAAACACACCTATTGGATGCACAAGATTGGTTAAAAACCCTAATTGGACAAGAATATCCTAGGGAGGACGAATATGACCTAAATGTTCATCCAATAACACAAATGTACTTATTGGATGCACAAGATTGGTTAAAAACCCTAATTGGACAAGAATAAGCCTAGGGAGAACGAAAATGACCTAAATGTTAATCCAATGACACAACTCAACTTATTGGATGCACAAGATTGGTTAAAAACCCTAATTGGACAAGAATAAGCCTAGGGAGGACGAAAATGACCTAATTGATCATCCAATGACACTAATGAACTTATTGGATGAACAAGATTGGTTAAAAACCCAAATTGGACAAGAATATGCCTAGGGAGGACGAAAATGACCTAATTGATCATCCAATGACACAAACACACCTATTGGATGCACAAGATTGGTTAAAAACCGTAATTGGACAAGAATAAGCCTAGGGAGGACGAAAATGACCTAATTGATCATCCAATGACACAAACACACCTATTGGATGCACAAGATTGGTCAAAAACCCTAATTGGACAAGAATAAGCCTAGGGAGGACAAAAATGACCTAATTGATCATCCAATGACACAAACACACCTATTGGATGCACAAGAATGGTTAAAAACCCTAATTGGACAAGAATATGCTTAGGGAGGACGAAAATGACCTAATTGATCATCCAATGACACAAACACATCTATTGGATGCCCAAGATTGGTTAAAAACCCTAATTGGACAAGAATATGCTTAGGGAGGACGAAAATGACCTAATTAATCATCCTATGACACAAACACACCTATTGGATGCACAAGATTGGTTAAAAACCCTAATTGGACAAGAATATGCCTAGGGAGGACGAATATGACCTAAATGTTAATCCAATAACACAAATGAACTTATTGGATGCACAAGATTGGTTAAAAACCATAATTGGACAAGAATATGCCTAGGGAGGACGGATATGACCTAAATGTTAATCCAATGACACAAATGAACTTATTGGATGCACAAGATTGGTTAAAAACCCTAATTGGACAAGAATAAGCCTAGGGAGGACGAAAATGACCTAATTGATCATCCAATGACACAAACACACCTTTTGGATGCACAAGATTGGTTAAAAACCCTAGTTGGACAAGAATATGCCTAGGGAGGACGAAAATGACCTAAATATTAATTCAATGACACAAACAAAGTTATTGGATGCACAAGATTGGTTAAAAACCCTAATTGGACAAGAATAAGCATAGGGAGGACGAAAATGACCTAATTGATCATCCAATGACACAAACACACCTATTGGATGCCCAAGATTGGTTAAAAACCCTAATTGGACAAGAATAAGCCTAGGGAGGACGAAAATGACCTCATTGATCATCCAATGACACAAACACACCTATTGGATACACAAGATTGGTTAAAAACCCTAATTGGACAAGAATATGCCTAGGGAGGACGAAAATGACCTAAATGTTAATCCAATGACACAAATGAACTTATTGGATGCACAAGATTGGTTAAAAACCCTAATTGGACAAGAATAAGCATAGAAAGGACGAAAATGACCTAATTGACCATCCAATGACACAAACACACCTATTGGATGCACAAGATTGGTTAAAAACCCTAATTGGACAAGAATATGCCTAGGGAGGACGAAAATGACCTAAATGTTAATCCAATGACACAAATGAACTTATTGGATGCACAAGATTGGTTAAAAACCCTAATTGGACAAGAATAAGGCTAGGGAGGACGAAAATGAGCTAATTGATCATCCAATGACACAAACACACCTATTGGATGCACAAGATTGGTTAAAAACCCTAATTGGACAAGAATAAGCCTAGGGAGGACGAAAATGACCTAATTGATCATCCAATGACACAAACACACCTATTGAACGCACAAGATTGGTTAAAAACCCTAATTGGACAAGAATATGCCTATGGAGGACCAAATGACCTAAATATTAATTCAATGACACAAACAAACTTATTGGATGCACAAGATTGGTTAAAAACCCTAATTGGACAAGAATAAGCCTATGGAGGACGAAAATGACCTAATTGATCATCCAATGACACAAACACACCTATTGGATGCACATGATTGGTTAAAAACCCTAATTGGACAAGAATATGCCTAGGGAGGACGGATATGACCTAAATGTTAATCCAATGACACAAATGAACTTATTGGATGCACAAGATTGGTTAAAAACCCTAATTGGACAAGAATAAGCCTAGGGAGGACGAAAATGACCTAATTGATCATCCCATGACAGAAACACACCTATTGGATGCACAAGATTGGTTAAAAACCCTAATTGGACAAGAATATGCCTAGGGAGGACGGATATGACCTAAATGTTAATCCAATGACACAAATGAACTTATTGGATGCACAAGATTGGTTAAAAACCCTAATTGGACAAGAATATGCCTAGGGAGAACGAAAATGACCTAATTGATCATCCAATGACACAAACACACCTATTGGATGCACAAGATTGGTTAAAAACCCTAATTGGACAAGAATAAGCCTAGTGAGGACGAAAATGACCTAATTGATCATCCAATGACACAAACACACCTATTGGATGCACAAGATTGGTTAAAAACCCTAATTGGACAAGAATATGCCTAGGGAGGACGGATATGACCTAAATGTTAATCCAATGACACAAATGAACTTATTGGATGCACAAGATTGGTTAAAAACCCTAATTGGACAAGAATAAGCCTAGGGAGGACGAAAATGACCTAATTGATCATCCAATGACACAAACACACCTATTGGATGCACAAGATTGGTTAAAAACCCTAATTGGACAAGAATATGCATAGGGAGGACGAAAATGACCTAAATATTAATTCAATGACACAAACAAAGTTTTTGGATGCACAAGATTGGTTAAAAACCCTAATTGGACAAGAATATGCCTAAGGAGGACAATTATGACGTAAATGTTAATCCAATAACACAAATGAACTTATTGGATGCACAAGATTGGTTAAAAACCCTAATTGGACAAGAATATGCCTAGGGAGGACGGATATGACCTAAATGTTAATCCAATGACACAAATGAACTTATTGGATGCACAAGATTGGTTAAAAACCCTAATTGGACAAGAATAAGCCTAGGGAGGACGAAAATGACCTAATTGATCATCCAATGACACAAACACACCTATTGGATGCACAAGATTGGTTAAAAACCCTAATTGGACAAGAATATGCCTAGGGAGGACGAAAATGACCTAAATATTAATTCAATGACACAAACAAAGTTATTGGATGCACAAGATTGGTTAAAAACCCTAATTGGACAAGAATATGCCTAAGGATGACGAATATGACCTAAATGTTAATCCAATAACACAAATGAACTTATTGGATGCACAAGATTGGTTAAAAACCCTAATTGGACAAGAATATGCCTAGGGAGGACGGATATGACCTAAATGTTAATCCAATGACACAAATGAACTTATTGGATGCACAAGATTGGTTAAAAACCCTAATTGGACAAGAATAAGCCTAGGGAGGACGAAAATGACCTAATTGATCATCCAATGACACAAACACACCTATTGGATGCACAAGATTGGTTAAAAACCCTAATTGGACAAGAATATGCCTAGGGAGGACGAAAATGACCTAAATTTTAATTCAAGGACACAAACAAAGTTATTCGATGCACAAGATTGTTTAAAAATCCTAATTGGACAAGAATAAGCCTAGGGAGGACGAAAATGACCTAAATGTTAATCCAATGACACAACTCAACTTATTGGATGCACAAGATTGGTTAAAAACCCTAATTGGACAAGAATAAGCCTAGGGAGGACGATAATGACCTAATTGATCATCCAATGACACAAACACACCAATTGGATGCCCAAGATTGGTTAAAAACCCTAGTTGGACCAGAACATGCCTAGGGAGGACGAAAATGACCTAATTGATCATCCAATGACACTAATGAACTTATTGGATGCACAAGATTGGTTAAAAACCCTAATTGGACAAGAATAAGCCTAGGGAGGACGAAAATGACCTAATTGATCATCCATTGACACAAACACACCTATTGGATGCACAAGATTGGTTAAAAACCCTAATTGGACAAGAATATGCCTAGGGAGGACGAAAATGACCTAAATTGATCATCCAATGACACAAACATACCTATTGGATGCACAAGATTGGTTAAAAACCCTAATTGGACAAGAATATGCCTAGGGAGGACGAAAATGACCTAAATGTTAATCCAATGACACAAATGAACTTATTGGATGCACAAGATTGGTTAAAAACCCTAATTGGACTAGAATAAGCCTAGGGAGGACGAAAATGACCTAATTATTCATCCATTGCCACAAACACACCTAATGGATGCACAAGATTGGTTAAAAACCCTAATTGGACAAGAATATGCCTAGGGAGGACGAAAATGACCTAATTGGTCATCCAATGACACAAACACACCTATTGGATGCACAAGATTTGTTAAAAACCCTAATTGGACAAGAATAAGCCTAGGGAGGACGAAAATGACCTAATTGATCATCCAATGACACAAACATACCTATTGGATGCACAAGATTGGTTAAAAACCCTAATTGGACAAGAATATGCCTAGGGAGGACGAAAATGACCTAAATGTTAATCCAATGACACAAATGAACTTATTGGATGCACAAGATTGGTTAAAAACCCTAATTGGACAAGAATAAGCCTAGGGAGGACGAAAATGACCTTAATGTTCATCCAATGACACAAATGAACTTATTGGATGCACAAGATTGGTTAAAAACCCTAATTGGACAAGAATATGCCTAGGGAGGACGAAAATGACCTAAATGTTAATCCAATGACACAAATGAACTTATTGGATGCACAAGATTGGTTAAAAACCCTAATTGGACAAGAATAAGCCTAGGGAGGACGAAAATGACCTAAATGTTAATCCAATGACACAGCTCAACTTATTGGATGCACAAGATTGGTTAAAAACCCTAATTGGACAAGAATAAGCCTATGGAGGACGAAAATGACCCAAATGTTAATCCAATGACACAACTCAACTTATTGGATGCACAAGATTGGTTAAAAACCCTAATTTGACAAGAATATGCCTAGGGAGGACGAAAAAGACCTAATTGATCGTCCAATGACACAAACACACCTATTGGATGCACAAGATTGGTTAAAAACCCTAATTGGACAAGAATAAGCCTAGGGAGGACGAAAATGACCTAATTGATCATCCAATGACACAAACACACCTATTGGATGCACAAGATTGGTTAAAAACCCTAATTGGACAAGAATAAGCCTAGGGAGGACGAAAATGACCTAATTGATCATCCATTGCCACAAACACACCTATTGGATGTACAAGATTGGTTAAAAACCCTAATTGGACAAGAATATGCATAAGGAGGACAAAAATGACCTAATTGGTCATCCAATGACACAAACACACCTATTGGATGCACAAGATTGGTTAAAAACCCTAATTGGACAAGAATATGCCTAGGGAGGACGAAAATGACCTAATTGATCATCCAATGACACAAACACACCTATTGGATGCACAAGATTGGTTAAAAACCCTAATTGGACAAGAATATGCCTAGGGAGGACGAAAATGACCTAAATATTAATTCAATGACACAAACAAACTTATTGGATGCACAAGATTGGTTAAAAACCCTAATTGGACAAGAATAAGCCTAGGGAGGACGAAAATTACCTAATTGATCATCCATTGCCACAAACACACCTATTGGATGCACAAGATTGTATAAAAACCCTAATTGGACAAGAATATGCCTAGGGAGGACGAAAATGACCTAATTGATCATCCAATGACACAAACACACCTATTGGATGCACAAGATTGGTTAAAAACCCTAATTGGACAAGAATATGCCTAGGGAGGACGAAAATGACCTAAATGTTAATCCAATGACACAAATGAACTTATTGGATGCACAAGATTGGTTAAAAACCCTAATTGGACAAGAATAAGCCTAGGGAGAACGAAAATGACCTAAATGTTAATCAAATGACACAACTCAACTTATTGGATGCACAAGATTGGTTAAAAACCCTAATTGGACAAGAATAAGCCTAGGGAGGACGAAAATGACCTAATTGATCATCCAATGACACAAACACACCTATTGGATGCACAAGATTGGTTAAAAACCCTAATTGGACAAGAATAAGCCTAGGGAGGACGAAAATGACCTAATTGATCATCCAATGACACAAACACACCTATTGGATACACAAGATTGGTTAAAAACCCTAATTGGGCAAGAATATGCCTAGGGAGGACGTCGAAAATGACCTAAATGTTAATCGAATGACACAAATGAACTTATTGGACGCACAAGATTTGTTAAAAACCTTAATTGGAGAAGAATAAGCATAGGGAGGACGAAAATGACCTAAATGTTAATTCAATGAAACAACTCAACTTATGGGATGCACAAGATTGGTTAAAAACCCTAATTGGACAAGAATAAGCCTAGGGAGGACGAAAATGACCTAATTGATCATCCAATGACACAAACACACCTATTGGATGCACAAGATTGGTTAAAAACCCTAATTGGACAAGAATAAGCCTAGGGAGGACGAAAATGACCTAATTGATCATCCAATGACACAAACACACCTATTGGATGCACAAGATTGGTTAAAAACCCTAATTGGACAAGAATATGCCTAGGGAGGTCGAAAATGACCTAAATATTAATTCAATGACACAAACAAAGTTATTGGATGCACAAGATTGGTTAAAAAAACCCTAATTGGACAAGAATAAGCCTAGGGAGGACGTAAATGACCTAATTGATCATCCAATGACACAAACACACCTATTGGATGCACAAGATTGGTTAAAAACCCTAATTGGACAAGAATAAGCCTAGGGAGAACGAAAATGACCTAAATGTTAATCCAATGACACAACTAAACTTATTGGATGCACAAGATTGGTTAAAAACCCAAATTGGACAAGAATAAGCCTAGGGAGGACGAAAATGACCTAATTGATCATCCAATGACACAAACACACCTATTGGATGCACAAGATTGGTTAAAAACCTTAATTGGACAAGAATATGCCTAGGGAGGACGAAAATGACCTAATTGATAATCCAATGACACAAACACACCTATTGGATGCACAAGATTGGTTAAAAACCCTAATTGGACAACAATTAGCCTAGGGAGGACGAAAATGACCTAATTGATCATCCAATGACACAAACACACCTATTGGATGCACAAGATTGGTTAAAAACCCTAATTGGACAAGAATATGCCTAGGGAGGACGAAAATGACCTAAATATTAATTCAATGACACAAACACAGTTATTGGATGCACAAGATTGGTTAAAAACCCTAATTGGACAAGAATAAGCCTAAGGAGGACGAAAATGACCTAATTGATCATCCAATGACACAAACACACCTATTGGATGCACAAGATTGGTTAAAAATCCTAATTGGACAAGAATAAGCCTAGGGAGGATAAAAATGACCTAATTGATCATCCAATGACACAAACACACCTATTGGATGCACAAGATTGGTTAAAAACCCTAATTGGACAAGAATAAGCCTAGGGAGGACGAAAATGACCTAATTGATCATCCAATGACACAAACACACCTATTGGATGCACAAGATTGGTTAAAAACCCTAATTGGACAAGAATAAGCCTAGGGAGGACGAAAATGACCTAATTGATCATCCAATCACACAAACACACCTATTGGATGCACAAGATTGGTTAAAAACCATAGTTGGACATGAATATGCCTAGGGAGGATGAAAATGACCTAATTGATCATCCAATGACACAAATGAACTTATTGGATGCACAAGATTGGTTAAAAACACTAATTGGACAAAAATAAGCCTAGGGAGGACAAAAATGACCTAATTGATCATCCAATGACACAAACACACCTATTGGATGCACAAGATTGGTTAAAAACCCTAATTGGACAAGAATAAGCCTAGGGAGGACGAAAATGACCTAATTGATCATCCAATGACACAAACACACCTATTGGATGCACAAGATTGGTTAAAAACCCTAATTGGACAAGAATAAGCCTAGGGAGGACGAAAATGACCTAATTGATCATCCAATGACACAAACACACCTATTGGATGCACAAGATTGGTTAAAATTCCTAATTGGACAAGAATAAGCCTAGGGAGGACAAAAATGACCTAATTGATCATCCAATGATACAAACACACCTATTGGATGCACAAGATTGGTTAAAAACCCTAATTGGACAAGAATAAGCCTAGGGAGGACGAAAATGACCTAATTGATCATCCAATGACACAAACACACCTATTGGATGCACAAGATTGGTTAAAAACCCTAATTGGACAAGAATAAGCCTAGGGAGGACGAAAATGACCTAATTGTAAATCCAATGACACAAACACACCTATTGGATGCACAAGATTGGTTAAAAACCCTAATTGGACAAGAATAAGCCTAGGGAAGTCGAAAATGACCTAATTGATCATCCAATGACACAAACACACCTATTGGATGCACAAGATTGGTTAAAAACCCTAGTTGGACAACAACATGCCTAGGGAGGACGAAAATGACCTAAATATTAATTCAATGACACAAACAAAGTTATTGGATGCACAAGATTGGTTAAAAACCCTAATTGGACAAGAATAAGCCTAGGGAGGACGAAAATGACCTATTTGATCATCCAATGACACAAACACACCTATTGGATGACAAGATTGGTTAAAACCCTAATTGGACAAGAATATGCCTAGGGAGGACGAAAATTACCTAAATATTAATTCAATGACACAAACAAACTTATTGGATGCACAAGATTGGTTAAAAACCCTAATTGGACAATAATAAGCCTAGGGAGGACGAAAATGACCTAATTGATCATCCAATGACACAAACACACCTATTGGATGCACAAGATTGGTTAAAAACCCTAATTGGACAAGAATAAGCCTAGGGAGGACGAAAATGACCTAATTGATCATCCAATGACACAAACACACCTATTGGATGCACAAGATTGGTTAAAAACCCTAATTGGACAAGAATAAGCCTAGGGAGGACGAAAATAACCTAATTGATCATCCAATGACACAAACACACCTATTGGATGCACAAGATTGGTTTAAAACCCTAGATGGACAAGAATAAGCCTAGGGAGGACGAAAAGGACCTAATTGATCATCCAATGACACAAATGAACTTATTGCATGCACAAGATTGGTTAAAAACCCTAATTGGACAATAATAAGCCTAGGGAGGACGAAAATGACCTAATTGATCATCCAATGACACAAACACACCTATTGGATGCACAAGATTGGTTAAAAACCCTAATTGGACAAGAATAAGCCTAGGGAGGACGAAAATGACCTAATTGATCATCCAATGACACAAACACACCTATTGGATGCACAAGATTGGTTAAAAACCGTAATTGGACAAGAATATGCCTAGGAAGGACGAAATTGTCCTAATTGATCATCCAATGACACAAACACACCTATTGGATGCACAAGATTGGTTAAAAATCCTAATTGGACAAGAATAAGCCTAGGGAGGACGAAAATGACCTAATTGATCATCCAATGACACAAACACACCTATTGGATGCACAAGATTGGTTAAAAACCCTAATTGGACAAGAATATGCCTAGCGAGGACGAAAATGAACTAATTGATCATCCAATGACACAAACAAACTTATTGGATGCACAAGATTGGTTAAAAACCCTAATTGGACAATAATAAGCCTAGGGAGGACGAAAATGACCTAATTGATCATCCAATGACACAAACACACCTATTGGATGCACAAGATTGGTTAAAAACCCTAATTGGACAAGAATAAGCCTAGGGAGGACGAAAATGACCTAAATGTTAATCCAATGACACAACTCAACTTATTGGATGCACAAGATTGGTTAAAAACTCCCTAATTGGACAAGAATAAGCCTAGGGAGGACGATAATGACCTAATTGATCATCCAATGACACAAACACACCTATTGGATGCCCAAGATTGGTTAAAAACCATAGTTGGACCAGAACATGCCTAGGGAGGACGAAAATGACCTAATTGATCATCCAATGACACTAATGAACTTATTGGATGCACAAGATTGGTTAAAAACCCTAATTGGACAAGAATAAGCCTAGGGGGGACGAAAATGACCTTATTGATCATCCATTGACACAAACACACCTATTGGATGCACAAGATTGGTTAAAAACCCTAATTGGACAAGAATATGCCTAGGGAGGACGAAAATGACCTAAATTGATCATCCAATGACACAAACATACCTATTGGATGCACAAGATTGGTTAAAAACCCTAATTGGACAAGAATATGCCTAGGGAGGACGAAAATGACCTAAATGTTAATCGAATGACACAAATGAACTTATTGGATGCACAAGATTGGTTAAAAACCCTAATTGGACAAGAATAAGCCTAGGGAGGATCAAAGTGACCTAATTGATCATCTAATGACACAAACACACCTATTGGATGCACAAGATTTGTTAAAAACCCTAATTGGACAAGAATATGCCTAGGGAGGACGAAAATGACCTAATTGATCATCCAATGACACAAACACTCCTATTGGATGCACAAGATTGGTTAAAAACCCTAATTGGACAAGAATATGCCTAGGGAGGACGAATATGATCTAAATGTTAATCCAATAACACAAATGAACTTATTGGATGCACAAGATTGGTTAAAAACCCTAATTGGACAAGAATAAGCCTAGGGAGGTTGAAAATGACCTAATTGATCATCCAATGACACAAACACACCTATTGGATGCACAAGATTGGTTTAAAACCCTAGATGGACAAGAATATGCCTAGGGAGGACGAAAATGACCTAATTGATCATCCAATAACACAAATGAACTTATTGGATGCACAAGATTGGTTAAAAACCCTAATTGGACAATAATAAGCCTAGGGAGGACGAAAATGACCTAATTGATCATCCAATGACACAAACACACCTATTGGATGCACAAGATTGGTTAAAAACCCTAATTGGACAAGAATAAGCCTAGGGAGGACGAAAATGACCTAAATGTTAATCCATTGACACAACTCAACTTATTGGATGCACAAGATTGGTTAAAAACCCTAATTGGACAAGAATAAGCCTAGGGAGGACGATAATGACCTAATTGATCATCCAATGACACAAACACACCTATGGATGCCCAAGATTGGTTAAAAACCATAGTTGGACCAGAACATGCCTAGGGAGGACGAAAATGACCTAATTGATCATCCAATGACACTAATGAACTTATTTGATGCACAAGATTGGTTAAAAACCCTAATTGGACCAGAATAAGCCTAGGTAGGACGAAAATGACCTAATTGATCATCCATTGACACAAACACACCTATTGGATGCACAAGATTGGTTAAAAACCCTAATTGGACAAGAATATGCCTAGGGAGGACGAAAATGGCCTAAATTGATCATCCAATGACACAAACATACCTATTGGATGCACAAGATTGGTTAAAAACCCTAATTGGACAAGAATATGCCTAGGGAGGACGAAAATGACCTAAATGTTAATCCAATGACACAAATGAACTTATTGGATGCACAAGATTGGTTAAAAACCCTAATTGGACAAGAATAAGCCTAGGGAGGACGAAAATAACCTAATTGATCATCCAATGACACAAACACACCTACTGGATGCACAAGATTGGTATAAAAACCCTAATTGGACAAGAATAAGCCTAGGGAGGACGAAAATGACCTAATTGATCATCCATTGCCACAAACACACCAATTGGATGCACAAGATTGGTTAAAAACACTAATTGGACAAGAATATGCCTAGGGAGGACGAAAATGACCTAAATATTAATTCAATGACACAACTCAACTTATTGGATGCACAAGATTGGTTAAAAACCCTAATTGGACAAGAATATGCCTAGGGAGGACGAAAATGACCTAAATGTTAATCCAATGACACAAATGAACTTATTGGATGCACAAGATTGGTTAAAAACCCTAATTGGACAAGAATAAGCCTAGGGAGGACGAAAATGACCTAATTGATCATCCAATGACACAAACACACCTATTGGATGCACAAGATTGGTTAAAAACCCTAATTGGACAAGAATATGCCTAGGGAGGACGAAAATGACCTAAATATTAATTCAATGACACAAACAAAGTTATTGGATGCACAAGATTGGTTAAAGACCCTAATTGGACAAGAATAAGCCTAGGGAGGAGGAAAATGACCTGATTGATCATCCTATGACACAAATAAACTTATTGGATGCACAAGAATGGTTAAAAACCTAATTCGACAATAATAAGCCTAGGGAGAATGAAAATGACCTAAATGTTAATCCAATGACACAACTCAACTTATTGGATGCACAAGATTGGTTAAAAACCCTAATTGGACAAGAATAAGCCTAGGGAGGACGAAAATGACCTAATTGATCATCCAATGACACAAACACACCTATTGGATGCACAAGATTGGTTAAAAACCCTAATTGGATAAGAATATGCCTAGGGAGGACGAAAATGACCTAATTGATCATCCAATGACACAAACACACCTATTGGATGCACAAGATTGGTTAAAAACACTAATTTGACAAGAATATGCCTAGGGAGGACGAAAATGACCTAAATATTAATTCAACACAAATGAACTTATTGGATGCGCAAGATGGGTTAAAAACCCTGATTGGTCGAGAATAAGCCTAGGGAGGACGAAAATGACCTAAATGTTAATCCAATGACACAAGTCAACTTATTGGATGCACAAGATTGGTTAAAAACCCTAATTGGACAAGAATAAGCCTAGGGAGGACGAAAATGACCTAATTGATCATCCAAAGACACAAACACACCTATTGGATGCACAAGATTGGTTAAAAACCCTAATTGGACAAGAATAAGCCTAGGGATGACGAAAATGACCTAATTGATCATCCAACGACACAAACACACCTATTGGATGCACAAGATTGGTTAAAAACCCTAATTGGACAAGAATATGCCTAGGGAGGACGAAAATGACCTAATTGATCATCCAATGACACAAACACACCTATTGGATGCACAAGATTGGTTAAAAACCATAATTGGACAAGAATATGCCTAGGGAGGACGAAAATGACCTAAATATAAATTCAATGACACAAACAAAGTTATTGGATGCACAAGATTGGTTAAAAACCCTAATTGGACAAGAATAAGCCTAGGGAGGACGAAAATGACCTAATTGATCATCCAATGACACAAACACACCTATTGGATGCACAAGATTGGTTAAAAACCCTAATTGGACAACAATAAGCCTAGGGAGGACGAAAATGACCTAATTGATCATCCAATGACACAAACACATCTATTGGATGCACAAGATTGGTTAAAAACCCTAATTGGACAAGAATATGCCTAGGGAGGACGAAAATGACCTAATTGATCATCCAATGACACAAATGAACTTATTGGATGCACAAGATTGGTTAAAAACCCTAATAGGACAATAATAAGCCTAGGGAGGACGAAAATGACCTAATTGATCATCCAATGACACAAACACACCTATTGGATGCACAAGATTGGTTAAAAACCCTAATTGGACAAGAATAAGCCTAGGGAGGACGAAAATGACCTAATTGATCATCCAATGACACAAACACACCTATTGGATGCACAAGATTGGTTAAAAACCTTAATTGGACAAGAATAAGCCTAGGGAGCACGAAAATGATCTAATTGATCATCCAATGACACAAACACACCTATTGGAAGCACAAGATTGGTTAAAAACCCAAGTTGGACAAGAATATGCCTAGGGAGGACGAAAATGACCTAATTGATCATCCAATGACACAAACACACCTATTGGATGCACAAGATTGGTTAAAAACCCTAATTGGACAAGAATATGCCTAGGGAGGACGAAAATGACCTAAATATTAATTCAATGACACAAACAAACTTATTTGATGCACAAGATTGGTTAAAAACAGTAATTGGACATGAATAAGCCTAGGGAGGACGAAAATGACCTAATTGATCATCCAATGACACAAACACACCTATTGGATGCACAAGATTGTTTAAAAACCCTAATTGGACAAGAATAAGCCTAGATAGGACGAAAATGACCTAATTGATCATCCAATGACACAAACACACCTATTGGATGCACAAGATTGATTAAAAACCCTAATTGGACAAGAATAAGCCTAGGGAGGACGAAAATGACCTAATTGATCATCCAATGACACAATCACACCTATTGGATGCACAAGATTGTTTTAAAACCCTAGTTGGACAAGAATATGCCTAAGGAGGACGAAAATGACCTAATTGATCATCCAATGACACAAATGAACTTATTGGATGCACAAGACTGGTTAAAAACCCTAATTGGACATGAATAAGCCTAGGGAGGACGAAAATGACCTAATTGATCATCCAATGACACAAACACACCTATTGGATGCACAAGATTGATTAAAAACCCTAATTGGACAAGAATAAGCCTAGGGAGGACGAAAATGACCTAATTGATCATCCAATGACACAAATGAACTTATTGGATGCAAAAGATTGGTTAAAAACCATAATTGGACAATAATATTCCTAGGGAGGACGAAAATGACCTAATTGATCATCCAATGACACTAATGAACTTATTGGATGCACAAGATTGGTTAAAAACCCTAATTGGACAATAATAAGTCTAGGGAGGACGAAAATGACCTAATTGATCTTCCAATGACACAAACACACCTATTGGATGCACAAGATTGGTTAAAAACCGTAATTGGACAAGAATATGCCTAGGGAGGACGAAAATGACCTAATTGATCATCCAATGACACAAACACACCTATTGGATGCACAAGATTGGTTAAAAACCCTAATTGGACAAGAATATGCCTAGGGAGGACGAATATGACCTAAATGTTAATCCAATAACACAAATGAACTTATTGGATGCACAAGATTGGTTAAAAACCCTAATTGGACAATAATATGCCTAGGGAGGACGAAAATGACCTAAATATTAATTCAATGACACAAACAAACTTATTGGATGCACAAGATTGGTTAAAAACCCTAATTGGACAATAATATGCCTAGGGAGGACGAAAATGAGCTAATTGATCATCCAATGACACAAACAAACTTATTGGATGCACAAGATTAGTTAAAAACCCTAATTGGACAAGAATAAGCCTAGGGAGGACGAAAATGACCTAATTGATCATCCAATGACACAAACACACCTATTGGAAGCACAAGATTGGTTAAAAACCCTAATTGGACAAGATTATGCCTAGGGAGGACAAAAATGACCTAAATGTTAATCCAATGACACAAATGAACTTATTGGATGCACAAGATTGGTTAAAAACCCTAATTGGACAACAATAAGCCTAGGGAGGACGAAAATGACCTAATTGATCATCCAATGACACAAACACACCTATTGGATGCACAAGATTGGTTAAAAACCCTAATTGGACAAGAATATGCCTAGGGAGGACGAAAATGACCTAATTGACCATCCAATGACACAAACACACCTATTGGATGCACAAGATTGGTTAAAAACCCTAATTGGACAAGAATAAGCCTAGGGAGAACGAAAATGACCTAAATATTAATCCAATGACACAACTCAACTTATTTGATGCACAAGATTGGTTAAAAACCCTAATTGGACAAGAATAAGCCTAGGGAGGACGAAAATGACCTAATTGATCATCCAATGACACAAACACACCTATTGGATGCACAAGATTGGTTAAAAACCGTAATAGGACAAGAATAAGCCTAGGGAGGACGAAAATGACCTAATTGATCATCCAATGACACAAACACACCTATTGGAAGCACAAGATTGGTTAAAAACCCTAATTGGACAAGAATATGCCTAGGGAGGACGAAAATGACCTAAATGTTAATCCAATGACACAAATGAACTTATTGGATGCACAAGATTGGTTAAAAACCCTAATTGGACAAGAATAAGCCTAGGGAGGGCGAAAATGACCTAATTGATCATCCAATGACACAAACACACCTATTGGATACACAAGATTGGTTAAAAACCCTAATTGGACAAGAATAAGCCTAGGGAGGACGAAAATGACCTAATTGATCATCCAATGACACAAACACACCTATTGGATGCACAAGATTGGTTAAAAATCCTAATTGGAAAAGAATACGCCTAGGGAGGACGAAAATGACCTAAATATTAATTCAATGACACAAACAAAGTTATTGGATGCACAAGATTGGTTAAAAACCCTAATTGGACAAGAATAAGCCTAGGGAGGACGAAAATGACCTAATTGATCATCCAATGACACAAACACACCTATTGGATGCACAAGATTGGTTAAAAACCCTAATTGGACAAGAATAAGCCTAGGGAGGACGAAAATGACCTAATTGATCATCCAAAGACACAAACACATCTATTGGATGCACAAGATTGGTTAAAAACCCTAGTTGGACAAGAATAAGCATAGGGAGGACGAAAATGACCTAATTGATCATCCAATGACACAAACACACCTATTGGATGCACAAGATTGGTTAAAAACCCTAATTGGACAAGAATATGCCTAGGGAGGACGAAAATGACCTAAATATTAATCAATGACACAAATGAACTTATTGGATGCACAAGATTGGTTAAAAACACTAATTGGACAAGAATAAGCCTAGGGAGGACGAAAATGACCTAATTGATCATCCAATGACACAAACACACCTATTGGAAGCACAAGATTGGTTAAAAACCCTAATTGGACAAGAATATGCCTAGGGAGGACGAAAATGACCTAACTGTTAATTCAATGACACAAACAAAGTTATTGGATGCACAAGATTGGTTAAAAACCCTAATTGGACAAGAATAAGCCTAGGGAGGACGAAAATGACCTAAATATTAATTCAATGACACAAACAAAGTTATTGGATGCACAAGATTGGTTAAAAACCCTAATTGGACAAGAATAAGCCTAGGGAGGACGAAAATGACCTAATTGATCATCCAATGACACAAACACACCTATTGGAAGCACAAGATTGGTTAAAAAACCTAATTGGACAAGAATATGCCTAGGAAGGACGAAAATGACCTAAATGTTAATCCAATGACACAAATGAACTTATTGGATGGACAAGATTGGTTAAAAATCCTAATTGGACGAGAATAAGCCTAGGGAGGACGAAAATGACCTAATTGATCATCCAATGACACAAACACACCTATTGGATGCACAAGATTGGTTAAAAACCCTAATTGGACAAGAATATGCCTAGGGAGGACGAAAATGACCTAAATATTAATTCAATGACACAAATGAACTTATTGGATGCACAAGATTGGTTAAAAACCCTAATTGGACAAGAATAAGTCTAGGGAGGATGAAAATGACCTAATTGATCATCCAATGACACAAACACACCTATTGGAAGCACAAGATTGGTTAAAATTCCTAATTGGACAAGAATATGCCTAGGGAGGACGAAAATGACCTAAATATTAATTCAATGACACAAACAAAGTTATTGGATGCACAAGATTGGTTAAAAACCCTAATTGGACAAGAATAAGCCTAGGGAGGACGAAAATGACCTAATTGATCATCCAATGACACAAACACACCTATTGGATGCACAAGATTGGTTAAAAACCCTAATTGGACAAGAATATGCCTAGGGAGGACGAAAATGACCTAAATATTAATTCAATGACACAAACAAAGTTATTGGATGCACAAGATTGATTAAAAACCCTAATTTGACAAGAATAAGTCTAGGTAGGACGAAAATGACCTAATTGATCATCCAATGACACAAACACACCTATTGGATGCACAAGATTGGTTAAAAACCCTAATTGGACATGAATAAGCCTAGGGACGACGAAAACGACCTAATTGATCATCCATTGACACAAACACACCTATTGGATGAACAAGATTGGTTAAAAACCCTAATTGGACAAGAATAAGCCTAGGGAGGACGAAAATGACCTAATTGATCATCCAATGACACAAACACACCTATTGGATGCACAAGATTGGTTAAAAACCCTAATTGGACAAGAATATGCCTAGGGAGGACGAAAATGACCTAAATATTAATTCAATGACACAAACAAAGTTATTGGATGCACAAGATTGGTTAAAAACCCTAATTGGACAAGAATAAGCCTAGGGAGGACGAAAATGACCTAATTGATCATCCAATGACACAAACACACCTATTGGATGCACAAGATTGGTTAAAAACCCTAATTGGACAAGAATATGCCTAGGGAGGACGAAAATGACCTAAATATTAATTCAATGACACAAACAAAGTTATTGGATGCACAAGATTGGTGAAAAACCCTAATTGGACAAGAATAAGCCTAGGGGGAACGAAAATGACCTAATTGATCATCCAATGACACAAACACACCTATTGGATGCACAAGATTGGTTAAAAACCCTAATTGGACAAGAATATGCCTAGGGAGGACGAAAATGACCTAAATATTAATTCAATGACACAAACAAAGTTATTGGATGCACAAGATTGGTTAAAAACCCTAATTGGACAAGAATAAGCCTAGGGAGGACGAAAATGACCTAATTGATCATCCAATGACACAAACATACCTATTGGAAGCACAAAATTGGTTAAAAACCCTAATTGGACAAGAATATGCCTAGGGAGGACGAAAATGACCTAAATGTTAATCCAATGACACAAATGAACTTATTGGATGCACAAGATTGGTTAAAAACCCTAATTGGACAAGAATAAGCCTAGGGAGGACGAAAATGACCTAATTGATCATCCAATGACACAAACACACCTATTGGATGCACAAGATTGGTTAAAAACCCTAATTGGACAAGAATATTCCTAGGGAGGACGAAAATGACCTAATTGATCATCCAATGACACAAACACACCTATTGGTTGCACAAGATTGGTTAAAAACCCTAATTGGACAAGAATATGCCTAGGGAGGACGAAAATGACCTAAATATTAATTCAATGACACAAACAAAGTTATTGGATGCACAAGATTGGTTAAAAACTCTAATTGGACATGAATAAGCCTAGGGAGGACGAAAATGACCTAATTGATCATCCAATGACACAAACACACCTATTGGATGCAAAAGATTGGTTAAAAACCCTAATTGGACAAGAATAAGCCTAGGGAGGACGAAAATGACCTAATTAATCATCCATTGCCACAAACACACCTATTGGATGCACAAAATTGGTTAAAAACCCTAATTGGACAAGAATATGCCTAGGGAGGACGAAAATGACCTAATTGATCATCCAATGACACAAATACACCTATTGGATGCACAAGATTGGTTAAAAACCCTAATTGGACAAGAATATGCCTAGGGAAGACGAAAATGACCTAAATATTAATTCAATGACATAAACAAACTTATTGGATGCACAAGATTGGTTAAAAACCATAATTGGAGAAGAATAAGCCTAGGGAGGACGAAAATGACCTAATTGATCATCCAATGACACAAACACACCTATTGGAAGCACAAGATTGGTTAAAAACCCTAATTGGACAAGAATATGCCTAGGGAGGACGAAAATGACCTAAATGTTAATCCAATGACACAAATGAACTTATTGGATGCACAAGATTGGTTAAAAACCCTAATTGGACAAGAATAAGCCTAGGGAGGACGAAAATGACCTAATTCATCATCCAATGACACTAATGAACTTATTTGATGCACAAGATTGGTTAAAAACCCTAATTGGACCAGAATAAGCCTAGGGAGGACGAAAATGACCTAATTGATCATCCATTGACACAAACACACCTATTGGATGCACAAGATTGGTTAAAAACCCTAATTGGACAAGAATATGCCTAGGGAGGACGAAAATGGCCTAAATTGATCATCCAATGACACAAACATACCTATTGGATGCACAAGATTGGTTAAAAACCCTAATTGGACAAGAATATGCCTAGGGAGGACGAAAATGACCTAAATGTTAATCCAATGACACAAATGAACTTATTGGATGCACAAGATTGGTTAAAAACCCTAATTGGACAAGAATAAGCCTAGGGAGGATCAAAGTGACCTAATTGATCATCTAATGAGATAAACACACCTATTGGATGCACAAGATTGGTTAAAAACCCTAATTGGACAAGAATATGCCTAGGGAGGACGAAAATGACCTAATTGATCATCCAATGACACAAACACTCCTATTGGATGCACAAGATTGGTTAAAAACCCTAATTGGACAAGAATATGCCTAGGGAGGACGAAAATGGCCTAAATTGATCATCCAATGACACAGACATACCTATTGGATGTACAAGATTGGTTAAAAACCCTAATTGGACAAGAATATGCCTAGGGAGGACGAAAATGACCTAAATGTTAATCCAATGACACAAATGAACTTATTGGATGCACAAGATTGGTTAAAAACCCTAATTGGACAAGAATAAGCCTAGGGAGGATCAAAGTGACCTAATTGATCATCCAATGAGATAAACACACCTATTGGATACACAAGATTGGTTAAAAACCCTAATTGGACAAGAATATGCCTAGGGAGGACGAAAATGACCTAATTGATCATCCAATGACACAAACACTCCTATTGGATGCACAAGATTGGTTAAAAACCCTAATTGGACAAGAATATGCCTAGGGAGGACGAATATGATCTAAATGTTAATCCAATAACACAAATGAACTTATTGGATGCACAAGATTGGTTAAAAACCCTAATTGGACCAGAATAAGCCTAGGGAGGTTGAAAATGACCTAATCGATCATCCAATGACACAAACACACCTATTGGATGCACAAGATTGGTTTAAAACCCTAGATGGACAAGAATATGCCTAGGGAGGACGAAAATGACCTAATTGATCATCCAATGACACAAATGAACTTATTGGATGCACAAGATTGGTTAAAAACCCTAATTGGACAATAATAAGCCTATGGAGGACGAAAATGACCTAATTGATCATCCAATGACACAAACACACCTATTGGATGCACAAGATTGGTTAAAA
>JBBPBR010001719.1:0-27716 GCA_037974775.1 Cicer pinnatifidum
ATCCAATGACACAAATGAACTTATTGGATGCACAAGATTGGTTAAAAACCCTAATTGGACAAGAATAAGCCTAGGGAGGGCGAAAATGACCTAAATGATCATCCAATGACACAAACACACCTATTGGATGCACAAGATTGGTTAAAAACCCTAATTGGACAAGAATATGCCTAGGGAGGATGAAAATGACCTAAATATTAATTCAATGACACAAACAAAGTTATTGGATGCACAAGATTGGTTAAAAACCCTAATTGGACAAGAATAAGCCTAGTGAAGACGAAAATGACCTAAATGATCATCGAATGACACAAACACACCTATTGGATGCACAAGATTGGTTAAAAACCCTAATTGGACAAGAATATGCCTAGGGAGGACGAAAACGACATAAATGATCATCCAATGACACAAACACTTCTATTGGATGCACAAGATTGGTTAAAAACCCTAATTGGACAAGAATATGCCTAGGGAGGACGAATATGATCTAAATGTTAATCCAATAACACAAATGAACTTATTGGATGCACAAGATTGGTTAAAAACCCTAATTGGACAAGAATAAGCCTAGGGAGAACGAAAATGACCTAATTGATCATCCAATGACACAAACACACCTATTGGATGCACAAGATTGGTTAAAAACCCTAATTGGACAAGAATATGCCTAGGGTGGACGAAAATGACCTAAATGATCATCCAATGACACAAACACTCCTATTGGATGCACAAGATTGGTTAAAAACCCTAATTGGACAAGAATATGCCTAGGGAAGACGAAAATGACCTAAATGATCATCCAATGACACAAACACTCCTATTGGATGCACAAGATTGGTTAAAAACCCTAATTGGACAAGAATATGCCTAGGGAGGACGAATATGATCTAAATGTTAATCCAATAACACAAATGAACTTATTGGATGCACAAGATTGGTTAAAAACCCTAATTGGACAAGAATAAGCCTAGGGAGAACAAAAATGACCTAATTGATCATCCAATGACTCAAACACACCTATTGGATGCACAAGATTGGTTAAAAACCCTAATTGGACAAGAATATGCCTAGGGAGGACGGATATGACCTAAATGTTAATCCAATGACACAAATGAACTTATTGGATGCACAAGATTGGTTAAAAACCCTAATTGGACAAGAATAAGCCTAGGGAGGACGAAAATGACCTAATTCATCATCCAATGACACAAACACACCTATTGGATGCACAAGATTTGTTAAAAACCCTAATTGGACAAGAATATGCCTAGGGAGGACGAAAATGACCTAAATATTAATTCAATGACATAAACAAAGTTATTGGATGCACAAGATTGGTTAAAAACCCTAATTGGACAAGAATAAGCCTAGGGAAGATTGGTTAAAAACCCTAATTGGACAAGAATATGCCTAGGGAGGATGAAAATGACCTAAATATTAATTCAATGACACAGACAAAGTTAATGGATGCACAAGATTGGTTAAAAACCCTAATTGGACAAGAATAAGCCTAGGGAAGACGAAAATGACCTAATTGATCATCCAATGACACAAACACACCTATTGGATGCACAAGATTGGTTAAAAACCCTAATTGGACAAGAATATGCCTAGGGAGGACGAAAATGACCTAAATGATCATCCAATGACACAAACACTCCTATTGGATGCACAAGATTGGTTAAAAACCCTAATTGGACAAGAATATGCCTAGGGAGGACGAAAATGACCTAAATGATCATCCAATGACACAAACACACCTATTGGATGCACAAGATTGGTTAAAAACCCTAATTGGACAAGAATATGCCTAGGGAGGACGAATATGATCTAAATGTTAATCCAATAACACAAATGAACTTATTGGATTCACAAGATTGGTTAAAAACCCTAATTGGACAAGAATAAGCCTAGGGAGAACGAAAATGACCTAATTGATCATCCAATGACACAAACACACCTATTGGATGCACAAGATTGGTTAAAAACCCTAATTGGACAATAATATGCCTAGGGAGGACGGATATGACCTAAATGTTAATCCAATGACACAAATGAACTTATTGGATGCACAAGATTGGTTAAAAACCCTAATTGGACAAGAATAAGCATAGGGAGGACGAAAATGACCTAATTCATCATCCAATGACACAAACACACCTATTGGATGCACAAGATTGGTTAAAAACCCTAATTGGACAAGAATATGCCTAGGGAGGACGAATATGATCTAAATGTTAATCCAATAACACAAATGAACTTATTGGATTCACAAGATTGGTTAAAAACCCTAATTGGACAAGAATAAGCCTAGGGAGAACGAAAATGACCTAATTGATCATCCAATGACACAAACACACCTATTGGATGCACAAGATTGGTTAAAAACCCTAATTGGACAAGAATATGCCTAGGGAGGACGGATATGACCTAAATGTTAATCCAATGACACAAATGAACTTATTGGATGCACAAGATTGGTTAAAAACCCTAATTGGACAAGAATAAGCATAGGGAGGACGAAAATGACCTAATTCATCATCCAATGACACAAACACACCTATTGGATGCACAAGATTGGTTAAAAACCCTAATTGGACAAGAATATGCCTAGGGAGGACGAAAATGACCTAAATATTAATTCAATGACACCAACAAAGTTATTGGATGCACAAGATTGGTTAAAAACCCTAATTGGACAAGAATAAGCCTAGGGAGGACGAAAATGACCTAATTGATCATCCAATGACACAAACACACCTATTGGATGCACAAGATTGGTTTAAAACCCTAGATGGACAAGAATATGCCTAGGGAGGACGAAAATGACCTAATTGATCATCCAATGACACAAATGAACTTATTAGATGCACAAGATTGGTTAAAAACCCTAATTGGACAAGAATAAGCCTAGGGAGGACGAAAATGACCTAATTGATCATCCAGTGACACAAACACACCTATTGGATGCACAAGATTGGTTAAAAACCCTAATTGGACAAGAATATGCCTAGGGAGGACGAAAATGACCTAAATATTAATTCAATGACACCAACAAAGTTATTGGATGCACAAGATTGGTTAAAAACCCTAATTGGACAAGAATAAGCCTAGGGAGGACGAAAATGACCTAATTGATCATCCAATGACACAAACACACCTATTGGATGCACAAGATTGGTTTAAAACCCTAGATGGACAAGAATATGCCTAGGGAGGACGAAAATGACCTAATTGATCATCCAATGACACAAATGAACTTATTGGATGCACAAGATTGGTTAAAAACACTAATTGGACAAGAATAAGCCTAGGGAGGACGAAAATGACCTAATTGATCATCCAATGACACAAACACACCTATTGGATGCACAAGATTGGTTAAAAACCCTAATTGGACAAGAATAAGCCTAGGGAGGACGAAAATGACCTAATTGATCATCAAATGACACAAACACATCTATTGGATGCACAAGATTGGTTAAAAACCCTAATTGGACAAGAATAAGCCTAGGGAGGACGAAAATGACCTAATTGATCATCCAATGACACAAACACACCTATTGGATGCACAAGATTGGTTAAAAACCCTAGTTGGACAAGAATATGCCTAGGGAGGACGAAAATGACCTAATTGATCATCCAATGACACAAATGAACTTATTGGATGCACAAGATTGGTTAAAAACCCTAGTTGGACAAGAATATGCCTAAGGAGGACGAAAATGACCTAATTGATCATCCAATGACACAAATGAACTTATTGGATAGAATAAGCCTAGGGAGGACGAAAATGACCTAATTGATCATCCAATGACACAAACACACCTATTGGATGCACAAGATTGGTTAAAAACCCTAATTGGACAAGAATAAGCCTAGGGAGGACGAAAATGACCTAATTGATCATCCAATGACACAAACACACCTATTGGATGCACAAGATAGGTTAAAAACCCTAATTGGACAAGAATAAGCCTAGGGAGGACAAAAATGACCTAATTGATCATCTAATGACACAAACACACCTATTGGATGCACAAGATTGGTTTAAAACCCTAGATGGACAAGAATATGCCTAGGGAGGACGAAAATGACCTAATTGATCATCCAATGACACAAATGAACTTATTGGATGCACAAGATTGGTAAAAAAACCCTAATTGGACAATAATAAGCCTAGGGAGGACGAAAATGACCTAATTGATCATCCAATGACACAAACACACCTATTGGATGCACAAGATTGGTTAAAAACCCTAATTGGACAAGAATAAGCCTAGGGAGGACGAAAATGACCTAATTGATCATCCAATGACACAAACACACCTATTGGATGCACAAGATTGGTTAAAAAACCTAATTGGACCAGAATATGCCTAGGGAGGACGAAAATGACCTAAATTGATCATCCAATGACACAAACACACCTACTGGATGAATAAGATGGGTTAAAAACCATAATTGGACAAGAATATGCCTAGGGAGGACGAAAATGACCTACATTGATCATCCAATGACACAAACACACCTATTGGATGCACAAGATTGGTTAAAAACCCTAATTGGACAAGAATATGCCTAGGGAGGACGAAAATGACCTAAATGTTAATCCAATGACACAAATGAACTTATTGGATGCAGGTGATTGGTTAAAAACCCTAATTGGACAAGAATAAGCCTAGGGAGGATCAAAGTAACCTAATTGATCATCCAATGACACAAACACACCTATTGGATGCACAAGATTGGTTAAAAACCCTAATTGGACAAGAATATGCCTAGGGAGGACGAAAATGACCTAAATGTTAATCCAATGACACAAATGAACTTATTAGATGTACAAGATTGGTTAAAAACCCTAATTTGACAAGAATATCCCTAGGGAGGACGAAAATGACATAATGTTAATCCAATGACACAAATGAACTTATTGGATGCACAAGATTGGTTATAAACCCTAATTGGACAAGAATATGCCTGGGGAGGACGAAAATGACCTAAATGTTAATCCAATGACACAACTCAACTTATTGGATGCACAAGATTGGTTAAAAACCCTAATTGGACAAGAATAAGCCTAGGGAGGACGAAAATGACCTAATTGATCATCCAATGACACAAACACACCTATTGGATGCACAAGATTGGTTAAAAACCCTAATTGGACAAGAATATGCCTAGGGAGGACGAAAATGACCTAAATGTTAATCCAATGACACAAATGAACTTATTGGATGCACAAGATTGGTTAAAAACCCTAATTGGACAAGAATAAGACTATGGAGGACGACAATGACCTAATTGATCATCCAATGACACAAACACACCTATTGGATGCACAAGATTGGTTAAAAACCCTAATTGGACAAGAATAAGCCTAGGGAGGACGAAAATGACCTAATTGATCATCCAATGACACAAACACACCTATTGGATGCACAAGATTGGTTAACAACCCTAATTGGACAAGAATATGCCTAGGGACGACGAAAATGACCTAAATTGATCATCCAATGACAGAAATGATCTTATTGGATGCACAAGATTTGTTAAAAACCCTAATTGGACAAGAATAAGTCTAGGGAGGACGAAAATGACCTAATTGATCATCCAATGACACAAACACACCTATTGGATGCACAAGATTGGTTAAAAACCCTAATTGGACAAGAATAAGCCTACGTAGGACGAAAATGACCTAATTGATCATCCAATGACACAAACACACCTATTGGATGCACAAGATTGGTTAAAAACCCTAATTGTACAAGAATAAGCCTAGGGAGGACGAAAATGACCTAATTGATCATCCAATGACACAAACACACCTATTGGATGCACAAGATTGGTTAAAAACCCTAGTTGGACAAGAATATGCCTAGGGAGGACGAAAATGACCTAATTGATCATCCAATGACACAAATGAACTTATTGGATGCACAAGATTGGTTAAAAACCCTAGTTGTACAAGAATATACATAGGGAGGACGAAAATGACCTAATTGATCATCTAATGACACAAATGAACTTATTGGATGTACAAGATTTGTTAAAAACCCTAATTGGACAAGAATAAGCCTAGGGAGGACGAAAATGACCTAATTGATCATCCAATGACACAAACACACCTATTGGATGCACAAGATTGGTTAAAAACCCTAATTGGACAAGAATAAGCCTAGGGAGGACGAAAATGACCTAATTGATCATCCAATGACACAAACACACCTATTGGATGCACAAGATTGGTTAAAAACCCTAATTGGACAAGAATAAGCCTAGGGAGGACGAAAATGACCTAATTGATCATCTAATGACACATACACACCTATTGGATGCACAAGATTGGTTAAAAACCCTAATTGGACAAGAATAAGCCTATGGAGGACGAAAATGACCTAATTGATCATCCAATGACACAAACACACCTATTGGATGCACAAGATTGGTTAAAAACCCTAATTGGACAAGAATAAGCCTAGGGAGGACGAAAATGACCTAAATGTTAATCCATTGACACAACTCAACTTATTGGATGCACAAGATTGGTTAAAATTCCTAATTGGACAAGAATAAGCCTAGGGAGGACGAAAATGACCTAATTGATCATCCAATGACACAAACACACCTATTGGATGCCCAAGATTGGTTAAAAACCATAGTTGGACCAGAACATGCCTAGGGAGGACGAAAATGACCTAATTGATCATCCAATGACACTAATGAACTTATTTGATGCACAAGATTGGTTAAAAACCCTAATTGGACAAGAATAAGCCTAGGGAGGACGAAAATGACCTAATTGATCATCCAATGACACAAATGAACTTATTGGATGCACAAGATTGGTTAAAAACCCTAATTGGACAAGAATAAACCTAGGGAGGACGAAAATGACCTAATTGATCTTCCAATGACACAAACACACCTATTGGATGCACAATATTGGTTAAAAACCCTAATTGGACAAGAATAAGCCTAGGGAGGACGAAAATGACCTAATTGATCATCCAATGACACAAACACACCTATTGGATGCACAAGATTCGTTAAAAACCCTAATTGGACAAGAATATACCTAGGGAGGACGAAAATGATCTAATTGTTCATCCAATGGCACAAACACACCTATTGAATGCACAAGATTGGTTAAAAACCCTAATTGGACAAGAATAAGCCTAGGGAGGACGAAAATGACCTAATTGATCATCCAATGACACAAACACACCTATTGGATGCACAAGATTGGTTAAAAACCCTAATTGGACAAGAATAAGCCTAGGGAGGACAACAATGACCTAATTGATCATCCAATGACACAAACACACCTATTGGATGCACAAGATTGGTTAAAAACCCTAATTGGACAAGAATAAGCCTAGGGAGGACGCAAATGACCTAATTGATCATCCAATGACACAAACACACCTATTGGATGCACAAGATTGGTTAAAAACCCTAATTGGACAAGAATAAGCCTAGGGAGGACGAAAATGACCTAATTGATCATCCAATGACACAAACACACCTATTGGATGCACAAGATTGGTTAAAAACCCTAATTGGACAAGAAGAAGCCTAGGGAGGACAAAAATGATCTAATTGATCATCCAATGACACAAACACACCTATTGGATGCACAAGATTGGTTTAAAACCCTAGATGGACAAGAATATGCCTAGGGAGGACGAAAATGACCTAATTGATCATCCAATGACACAAATGAACTTATTGGATGCACAAGATTGGTTAAAAACCCTAATTGGACAAGAATATGCCTAGGGAGGACGAAAAAGACCAAAATGTTAATCCAATGACACAAATGAACTTATTGGATGCACAAGATTGGTTAAAAACCCTAATTGGACAAGAATAAGCCTAGGGAGGACGAAAATGACCTAAATGCTAATCCAATGACACAACTCAACTTATTGGATGCACAAGATTGGTTAAAAACCCTAATTGGGCAAGAATAAGCCTAGGGAGGACGAAAATGACCTAAATGTTAATCCAATTACACAAATGACCTTATTAGATGCACAAGATTGGTTAAAAACCCTAATTGGACAAGAATAAGCCTAGGGAGGACGAAAATGACCTAATTGATCATCCAATGACACAAACACACCTATTGGATGCACAAGATTGGTTAAAAACCCTAATTGGACAAGAATATGCCTAGGGAGGACGAAAATGACCTAAATGTTAATCCAATGACACAAATGAACTTATTGGATGCACAAGATTGGTTAAAAACCCAAATTGGACAAGAAAAAGCCTAGGGAGGATGAAAATGACCTAATTGATCATCCAATGACACAAACACGCATATTGGATGTACAAGATTGGTTAAAAACCCTAATTGGACAAGAATAAGCCTAGGGAGGACGAAAATGACCTAATTGATCATCCATTGCCACAAACACACCTATTGGATGCACAAGATTGGTTAAAAACCCTAATTGGACAAGAATAAGCCTAGGGAGGACGAAAATGACCTAATTGATCATCCATTGCCACAAACACACCTATTGGATGCACAAGATTGGTTAAAAACCCTAATTGGACAAGAATAAGCCTAGGGAGGAGGAAAATGACGTAAATGTTAATCCAATGACACAACTCAACTTATTGGATGCACAAGATTGGTTAAAAACCCTAATTGGACAAGAATAAGCCTAGGGAGGACGAAAATGACCTAATTGATCATCCAATGACACAAACACACCTATTGGATGCACAAGATTGGTTAAAAACCCTAATTGGACAAGAATAAGCCTAGGGAGGACGAAAATGACCTAATTGATCATCCAATGACACAAACACACCTATTGGATGCACAAGATTGGTTAAAAACCCTAATTGGACAAGAATATGCCTAGGGAGGACGAAAATGACCTAAATGTTAATCCAATGACACAAATGAACTTATTGGATGCACAAGATTGGTTAAAAACCTAATTCGACAAAAATAAGCCTAGGGAGAATGAAAATGACCTAAATATTAATCCAATGACACAACTCAACTTATTGGATGCACAAGATTGGTTAAAAACCCTAATTGGACAAGAATAACCCTAGGGAGGACGAAAATGACCTAATTGATCATCCAATGACACAAACACACCTATTGGATGCACAAGATTGGTTAAAAACCCTAATTGGACAAGAATAAGCCTAGGGAGGACGGAAATGACCTAATTGATCATCCAATGACACAAACACACCTATTGGATGCACAAGATTGGTTAAAAACCCTAATTGGACAAGAATATGCCTAGGGAGGACGGATATGACCTAAATGTTAATCCAATGACACAAATGAACTTATTGGATGCACAAGATTGGTTAAAAACCCTAATTGGACAAGAATAAGCCTCGGGAGAACGAAAATGACCTAAATGTTAATCCAATGACACAACTCAACTTATTGGATGCACAAGATTGGATAAAAACCCTAATTGGACAAGAATAAGCCTAGGGAGGACGAAAATGACCTATCTGTTCATCCAATGACACAAACACACCTATTGGATGCACAAGATTGGTTAAAAACCCTAGTTGGACAGGAACATGCCTAGGGAGGACGAAAATGACCTAATTGATCATCCAATGACACTAATGAACTTATTGGATGCACAAGATTGGTTAAAAACCCTAATTGGACAAGAATAAGCCTAGGGAGGACGAAAATGACCTAATTGATCATCCAATGATACAAATACACCTATTGGATGCACAAGATTGGTTAAAAACCCTAATTGGACAAGAATATGCCTAGGGAGGACGAAAATGACCTAAATGTTAATCCAATGACACAAATGAACTTATTGGATGCACAAGATTGGTTAAAAACTCTAATTGGACAAGAATAAGCCGAAGGAGGACGAAAATGACCTAATTGATCATCCAATGACACAAACACACCTATTGGATGCACAAGATTGGTTAAAAACCCTAATTGGACAAGAATAAGCCTAGGGAGGACGAAAATGACCTAATTGATCATCCAATGACACAAACACACCTATTGGATGCACAAGATTGGTTAAAAACCCTAATTGGACAAGAATAAGCCTAGGGAGGACGAAAATGACCTAATTGATCATCCAATGACACAAACACATCTATTGGAAGCACAAGATTGGTTAGAAACCCTAGTTGGACAAGAATATGCCTAGGGAGGACGAAAATGACCTAATTGATCATCCAATGACACAAATGAACTTATTGGATGCACAAGATTGCTTAAAAACCCTAATTGGACAAAAATAAGCATAGAAAGGACGAAAATGACCTAATTGATCATCCAATGACACAAACACACCTATTGGATGCACAAGATTGGTTAAAAACCCTAATTGGACAAGAATAAGCCTAGGGAGGACGAAAATGACCTAATTGATCATCCAATGACACAAACACACCTATTGGATGCACAAGATTGGTTAAAAACCCTAATTGGACAAGAATAAGCCTAGGGAGGACGAAAATGACCTAATTGATCATCCAATGACACAAACACACCTATTGGATGCACAAGATTGGTTAAAAAACCTAATTGGACCAGAATATGCCTAGGGAGGACGAAAATGACCTAAATTGATCATCCAATGACACAAACACACCTACTGGATGAATAAGATGGGTTAAAAACCATAATTGGACAAGAATATGCCTAGGGAGGACGAAAATGACCTACATTGATCATCCAATGACACAAACACACCTATTGGATGCACAAGATTGGTTAAAAACCCTAATTGGACAAGAATATGCCTAGGGAGGACGAAAATGACCTAAATGTTAATCCAATGACACAAATGAACTTATTGGATGCAGGTGATTGGTTAAAAACCCTAATTGGACAAGAATAAGCCTAGGGAGGATCAAAGTAACCTAATTGATCATCCAATGACACAAACACACCTATTGGATGCACAAGATTGGTTAAAAACCCTAATTGGACAAGAATATGCCTAGGGAGGACGAAAATGACCTAAATGTTAATCCAATGACACAAATGAACTTATGAGATGCACAAGATTGGTTAAAAATCCTAATTGGACAAGAATAAGCCTAGGGAGGACGAAAATGACCTAATTGATCATCCAATGACACAAACACACCTATTGGATGCACAAGATTGGTTAAAAACCCTAATTGGACAAGAATATGCCTAGGGAGGACGAAAATGACCTAAATGTTAATCCAATGACACAAATGAACTTATTGGATGCACAAAATTGGTTAAAAAACCCTAATTAGACAAGAATAAGCCTAGGAAGGACGAAAATGACCTAATTGATCATCCAATGACACAAACACACCTATTGGATGCACAAGATTGGTTAAAAACCCTAATTGGACAAGAATATGCCTAGGGAGGACGAAAATGACCTAAATGTTAATCCAATGACACAAATGAACTTATTGGATGCACAAGATTGGTTAAAAACCCTAATTGGACAAGAATAAGCTTAAGGAGGACGAAAATGACCTAATTGATCATCCAATGATACAAACACACCTATTGGATGCACAAGGTTGGTTAAAAACCCTAGTTGGACAAGAATATGCCTAGGGAGGACGAAAATGACCTAATTGATCATCCAATGACACAAATGAACTTATTGGATGCACAAGATTGGCTAAAAACCCTAATTGGACAAGAATAAGCATAGGGAGGACGAAAATGACCTAATTGATCATCCAATGACACAAACACACCTATTGGATGCACAAGATTGGTTAAAAACCCTAATTGGACAAGAATATGCCTAGGGAGGACGAAAATGACCTAAATGTTAATCCAATGACACAAATGAACTTATTGGATGCACAAGATTGGTTAAAAACCCTAATTGGACAAGAATAAGCCTTGGGAGGACGAAAATGACCTAAATGTTAATCCAATGACACAACTCAACTTATTGGACGCACAAGATTGGTTAAAAATCCTAATTGGACAACAATAAGCCTATGGAGGACGAAAATGACCTAATTGATCATCCAATGACACAAACACACCTATTGGATGCACAAGATTGGTTAAAAACCCTAATTGGACAAGAATAAGCCTAGGGAGGACGAAAATGACCTAAATGTTAATCCATTGACACAACTCAACTTATTGGATGCACAAGATTGGTTAAAAACCCTAATTGGACAAGAATAAGCCTAGGGAGGACGAAAATGACCTAATTGATCATCCAATGACACAAACACACCTATTGGATGCCCAAGATTGGTTAAAAACCATAGTTGGACCAGAACATGCCTAGGGAGGACGAAAATGACCTAATTGATCATCCAATGACACTAATGAACTTATTTGATGCACAAGATTGGTTAAAAACCCTAATTGGACAAGAATAAACCTAGGGAGGATCAAAGTGACCTAATTGATCATCTAATGACACAAACACACCTATTGGATGCACAAGATTGGTTAAAAACCCTAATTGGACAAGAATATGCCTAGGGAGGACGAAAATGACCTAATTGATCATCCAATGACACAAACACTCCTATTGGATGCACAAGATTGGTTAAAAACCCTAATTGGACAAGAATAAGCCTAGGGAGGACGAAAATGACCTAATTGATCATCCATTGCCACAAACACACCTATTGGATGCACAAGATTGGTTAAAAACCCTAATTGGACAAGAATATGCCTAGGAAGGACGAAAATGACCTAATAGATCATCCAATGACACAAACACACCTATTGGATGCACAAGATTGGTTAAAAACCCTAATTGGACAAGAATATGCCTAGGGAGGACGAAAATGACCTAAATGTTAATCCAATGACACAAATGAACTTATTGGATGCACAAGATTGGTTAAAAACCCTAATTGGACAAGAATATGTCTATGGAGGACGAAAATGACCTAATTGATCATCCAATGACACAAACACACCTATTGGATGCACAAGATTGGTTAAAAACCCTAATTGGACAAGAATAAGCCTAGGGAGGACGAAAATGACCTAATTGATCATCCAATGACACAAACACACCTATTGGATGCACAAGATTGGTTAAAAACCCTAATTGGACAAGAATATGCCTAGGGAGGACGAAAATGACCTAAATGTTAATCCAATGACACAAATGAACTTATTGGATGCAATAGATTGGTTAAAAACCCTAATTGGACAAGAATAAGCCTAGGAAGGACGAAAATGACCTAATTGATCATCCAATGACACGAACACACCTATTGGATGCACAAGATTGGTTAAAAACCCTAATTGCACAAGAATATGCCTAGGGAGGACGAAAATGACCTAAATATTAATTCAATGACACAAACAAAGTTATTGGATGCACAAGATTGGTTAAAAACCCTAATTGGACAAGAATAAGCCTAGGGAGGACGAAAATGACCTAATTGATCATCCAATGACACAAACACACCTATTGGATGCACAAGATTGGTTAAAACCGTAATTGGACAAGAATATGCCTAGGGAGGACGAAAATGACCTAAATATTAATTCAATGACACAAACAAAGTTATTGGATGCACAAGATTGGTTAAAAACCCTAATTGGACAAGAATAAGCCTAGGGAGGACGAAAATGACCTAATTGATCATCCAATGACACAATCACACCTATTGGATGCACAAGATTGGTTAAAAACCCTAGTTGGACAAGAATATGCCTAGGGAGGACGAAAATGACCTAATTGATCATCCAATGACACAAATGAACTTATTGGATGCACAAGATTGGTTAAAAACCATAATTGGAAAAGAATATGCCTAGGGAGGAGGAAAATGACCTAAATATTAATTCAATGACACAAACAAAGTTATTGGATGCACAAGATTGGTTAAAAACCCTAATTGGACAAGAATAAGCCTAGGGAGGACGAAAATGACCTAATTGATCATCCAATGACACAAACACACCTATTGGATGCACAAGATTGGTTAAAAACCCTAATTGGATAAGAATAAGCCTAGGGAGGACGAAAATGACCTAATTGATCATCCAATGACACAAACACACCTATTGGAAGCACAAGATTGGTTAAAAACCCTAATTTGGACAAGAATATGCCTAGGGAGGACGAAAATGACCCAAATGTTAATCCAATGACACAAATGAACTTATTGGATGCACAAGATTGGTTAAAAACCCTAATTGGAATAGAATAAGCCTTGGGAGGACGAAAATGACCTAATTGATCATCCAATGACACAAACACACCTATTGGATGCACAAGACTGGTTAAAAACCCTAATTGGACAAGAATATGCCTAGGGAAGACGAAAATGACCTAAATATTAATTCAATGACATAAACAAACTTATTGGATGCACAAGATTGGTTAAAAACCCTAATTGGACAAGAATAAGCCTAGGGAGGACGAAAATGACCTAATTGATCATCCAATGACACAAAAACACCTATTGGATGCACAAGATTGGTTAAAAACCCTAATTGGACAAGAATATGCCTAGGGAGGACGAAAATGACCTAAATATTAATTCAATGACACAAACAAAGTTATTGGATGCACAAGATTGGTTAAAAACCCTAATT
The DNA here is from genome assembly GCA_037974775.1 of Cicer pinnatifidum. NCBI lineage: Eukaryota > Viridiplantae > Streptophyta > Magnoliopsida > Fabales > Fabaceae > Cicer > Cicer pinnatifidum. Next base: position 14,573 of record JBBPBR010001719.1, read on the forward strand.
GGACAAGAATAAGCCTAGGGAGGACGAAAATGACCTATTTGATCATCCAACGACACAAACACACCTATTGGATGCACAAGATTGGTTAAAAACCCTAATTGGACAAGAATAAGCCTAGGGAGGACGAAAATGACCAAATTGATCATCCATTGCCACAAACACACCTATTGGATGCACAAGATTGGTTAAAAACCCTAATTGGACAAGAATATGCCTAGGGAGGATGAAAATGACCTAATTGATCATCCAATGACACAAACACACCTATTGGATGCACAAGATTGGTTAAAAACCCTAATTGGACAAGAATTTGCCTAGGGAGGACGAAAATGACCTAAATATTAATTCAATGACATAAACAAACTTGTTGGATGCACAAGATTGGTTAAAAACCCTAATTGGACAAGAATAAACCTAGGGTGGACGAAAATGACCTAATTGATCATCCAATGACACAAACACACCTATTGAATGCACAAAATTGGTTAAAAACCCTAATTGGACAAGAATAAGCCTAGGGAGGACGAAAATGACCTAATTGATCATCCAATGACACAAACACACCTATTGGATGCACAAGATTGGTTAAAAACCCTAATTGGACAAGAATATACCTAGGGAGGACGCAAATGACCTAATTGATCATCCAATGACACAAACACACCTATTGGATGCACAAGATTGGTTAAAAACCCTAATTGGACAAGAATAAGCCTAGGGAGGACGAAAATGACCTAATTGATCATCCAATGACACAAACACACCTATTGGATGCACAAGATTGGTTAAAAACCCTAATTGGACAAGAATAAGCCTAGGGAGGACGAAAATGACCTAATTGATCATCCAATGACACAAACACACCTATTGGATGCATAAGATTGGTTAAAAACCCTAATTGGACAAGAATAAGCTTAGGGAGGACGAAAAATGACCTAATTGATCATCCAATGACACAAACACACCTATTGGATGCACAAGATTGGTTAAAAACCCTAATTGGACAAGAATAAGCCTAGGGAGGACGAAAATGACCTAATTGATCATCCAATGACACAAACACACCTATTGGATGCACAAGCTTGGTTAAAAACCCTAATTGGACAAGAATATGACTAGGGAGGACGAAAATGACCTAAATATTAATTCAATGACACAATCAAAGTTATTGGATGCACAAGATTGGTTAAAAACCCTAATTGGACAAGAATAAGCCTAGGGAGGACGAAAAACAAATGAACTTATTGGATGCACAAGATTGGTTAAAAACCCTAATTGGACAAGAATAAGCAAAGGGGGGACGAAAATGACCTAATTGATCATCCAATGACACAAACACACCTATTGGATGCACAAGATTGGTTAAAAACCCTAATTGGACAAGAATAAGCCTAGGGAGGACGAAAATGACCTAATTGATCATCCAATGACACAACTCAACTTATTGGATGCACAAGATTGGTTAAAAACCCTAATTGGACAAGAATAAGCCTAGTGAGGACGAAAATGACCTAATTGATCATCCAATGACACAAACACACCTATTGGATGCACAAGATTGGTTAAAAACCATAATTGGACAAGAATAAGCCTAGGGAGGACGAAAATGACCTAATTGATCATCCATTGACACAAACACACCTATTGGATGCACAAGATTGGTTAAAAACCCTAATTGGACAAGAATAAGCCTAGGGAGGACGAAAATGACCTAAATATTAATCCAATGACACAAACACACCTATTGGATGCACAAGATTGGTTAAAAACCCTAATTGGACAAGAATAAGCCTAAGGAGGACGAAAATGACCTAATTGATCATCCAATGACACAAACACAGCTATTGGATGCACAAGATTGGTTAAAAACCCTAATTGGACAAGAATATGCCTAGGGAGGACGAAAATGACCTAAATATATATTCAATGACACAAACAAAGTTATTGGATGCACAAGATTGGTTAAAAACCCTAATTGGACAAGAATAAGCCTAGGGAGGACGAAAATGACCTAATTGATCATCCAATGACACAAACACACCTATTGGATGCACAAGATTGGTTAAAAACCCTAGTTGGACAAGAATATGCCTAGGGAGGACGAAAATGACCTAATTGGTCATCCAATGTCACAAATGAACTTATTGGATGCACAAGATTGGTTAAAAACCCTAGTTGTACAAGAATATGCCTAGGGAGGACGAAAATTACCTAATTGATCATCCAATGACACAAATGAACTTATTGGATGCACAAAATTAGTTAAAAACCCTAATTGGACAAGAATAAGCCTAGGGTGGACGAAAATGACCTAATTGATCATCCAATGACACAAACACACCTATTGGATGCACAAGATTGGTTAAAAACCCTAATTGGACAAGAATAAGCCTAGGGAGGACGAAAATGACCTAATTGATCATCCAATGACACAAACACACCTATTGGATGCACAAGATTGGTTAAAAATCCTAATTGGACAAGAATAAGCCTAGGGAGGATAAAAATGACCTAATTGATCATCCAATGACACAAACACACCTATTGGATGCACAAGATTGGTTAAAAATCCTAATTGGACAAGAATAAGCCTAGGGAGGATAAAAATGACCTAATTGATCATCCAATGACACAAACACACCTATTGGATGCACAAGATTGGTTAAAAACCCTAATTGGACAAGAATAAGCCTAGGGAGGACGAAAATGACCTAATTGATCATCCAATGACACAAACACACCTATTGGATGCACAAGATTGGTTAAAAACCCTAATTGGACAAGAATAAGCCTAGGGAGGACGAAAATGACCTAATTGATCATCCAATCACACAAACACACCTATTGGATGCACAAGATTGGTTAAAAACCATAGTTGGACATGAATATGCCTAGGGAGGATGAAAATGACCTAATTGATCATCCAATGACACAAATGAACTTATTGGATGCACAAGATTGGTTAAAAACACTAATTGGACAAAAATAAGCCTAGGGAGGACAAAAATGACCTAATTGATCATCCAATGACACAAACACACCTATTGGATGCACAAGATTGGTTAAAAACCCTAATTGGACAAGAATAAGCCTAGGGAGGACGAAAATGACCTAATTGATCATCCAATGACACAAACACACCTATTGGATGCACAAGATTGGTTAAAAACCCTAATTGGACAAGAATAAGCCTAGGGAGGACGAAAATGACCTAATTGATCATCCAATGACACAAACACACCTATTGGATGCACAAGATTGGTTAAAAACCCTAATTGGACAAGAAGATGCCTAGGGAGGACAAAAATGACCTAATTGATCATCGAATGACACAAACACACCTATTGGATGCAAAAGTTTGGTTAAAAACCCTAATTGGACAAGAATAAGCCAAGGGAGAACGAATATGACCTAAATGTTAATCCAATAACACAAATGAACTTATTGGATGCACAAGATTGGTTAAAAACCCTAATTCGACAAGAATAAGCCTAGGGAGGACGAAAATGACCTAATTGATCATCCAATGACACAAACACACCTATTGGATGCACAAGATTGGTTAAAAACCCTAATTGGACAAGAATAAGCCTAGGGAGGACGAAAATGACCTAATTGATCATCCAATGACACAAACACACCTATTGGATGCACAAGATTGGTTAAAAACCCTAATTGGACAAGAATAAGCCTAGGGAGGACGAAAATGACCTAATTCATCATCCAATGACACAAACACACCTATTGGATGCACAAGATTGGTTAAAAACCCTAATTGGACAAGAAGATGCCTAGCGAGGACGAAAATGACCTAATTGATCATCGAATGACACAAACACACCTATTGGATGCAAAAGTTTGGTTAAAAACCCTAATTGGACAAGAATAAGCCTAGGGAGAACGAATATGACCTAAATGTTAATCCAATAACACAAATGAACTTATTGGATGCACAAGATTGGTTAAATACCCTAATTGGACAAGAATAAGCCAAGGGAGGACTAAAATGACCTAAATGCTAATCCAATGACACAACTCAACTTATTGGATGCACAAGATTGGTTGAAAAACCTAATTGCGCAAGAATAAGCCTAGGGAGGACGAAAATGACCTAATTGATCATCCAATGACACAAACACACCTATTGGTTGCACAAGATTGGTTAAAAACCCTAATTGGACAAGAATAAGCCTAGGGAGGACGAAAATGACCTAATTGATCATCCATTGCCACAAACACACCTATTGGATGCATAAGATTGGTTAAAAACCCTAATTGGATAAGAATATGCCTAGGGAGGACGAAAATGACCTAATTGATCATCCAATGACACAAACACACCTATTGGAAGCACAAGATTGGTTAAAAACCCTAATTGGACAAGAATATGCCTAGGGAGGACGAAAATGATCTAAATGTTAATCCAATGACACAAATGAACTTATTGGATGCACAAGATTGGGTAAAAACCTTAATTGGACAAGAATAAGCCAAGGGAGGACGAAAATGACCTAAATGCTAATCCAATGACACAACTCAACTTATTGGATGCACAAGATTGGTTGAAAAACCTAATTGGGCAAGAATAAGCCTAGGGAGGACGAAAATGACCTAATTGATCATCCAATGACACAAACACACCTATTGGATGCACAAGATTGGTTAAAAACTATAGTTGGACAAGAACATGCCTAGGGAGGACGAAAATGACCTAATTGATCATCCAATGACACTAATGAACTTATTGGATGCACAAGATTGGTTAAAAACCCTAATTGGACAAGAATAAACCTAGCGAGGACGAAAATGACCTAATTGATCATCCAATGACACAAACACACCTATTGGATGCACAAGATTGGTTAAAAACTCTAATTGGACAAGAATATGCCTAGGGAGGACGAAAATGACCTAATTGATCATCCAATGACACAAACACACCTATTGGATGCACAAGATTGGTTAAAAACCCTAATTGGACAAGAATATGCCTAGGGAGGACGAATGTGACCTAAATGTTAATCCAATAACACAAATGAACTTATTGGATGCACAAGATTGGTTAAAAACCCTAATTGGACAAGAATAAGCCTAGGGAGAACGAAAATGACGTAGTTGATCATCCATTGACACAAACACACCTATTGGATGCACAAGATTGGTTAAAAACCCTAATTGGACAAGAATATGCCTAGGGAGGACGAATATGACCTAAATGTTAATCCAATGACACAAATGAACTTATTGGATGCACAAGATTGGTTAAAAACCCTAATTGGACAAGAATAAGCCTAGGGAGGACGAAAATGACCTAATTGATCATCCAATGACACAAACACACCTATTGGATGCACAAGATTGGTTAAAAACCCTAATTGGACAAGAATAAGCCTAGGAAGGACGAAAATGACCTAAATGTTAATCCAATGACACAACTCAACTTATTGGATGCACAAGATTGGTTAAAAACCATAATTGGACAAGAATAAGCCTAGGGAGGACGAAAATGACCTAATTGATCATCCAATGACACAAACACACCTATTGGATGCACAAGATTGGTTAAAAACCCTAGTTGGACAAGAACATGCCTAGGGAGGACGAAAGTGACCTAATTGATCATCCAATGACACTAATGAACTTATTGGATGCACAAGATTGGTTAAAAACCCTAATTGGACAAGAATAAGCCTAGGGAGGACGAAAATGACCTAATTGATCATCCAATGACACAAACACACCTATTGGATTCACAAAATTGGTTAAAAAACCTAGTTGGACAAGAACATGCCTAGGGAGGACGAAAATGACCTAATTGATCATCCAATGACACTAATGAACTTATTGGATGCACAAGATTGGTTAAAAACCCTAATTGGACAAGAATAAGCCTAGGGAGGACGAAAATGACCTAATTGATCATCCAATGACACAAACACACCTATTGGATGCACAAGATTGGTTAAAAACCCTAACTGGACAAGAATATGCCTAGGGAGGACGAAAATGACCTAATTGATCATCCAATGACACAAACACACCTATTGGATGCACAAGATTGGTTAAAAACCCTAATTGGACAAGAATATGCCTAGGGAGGACGAAAATGACCTACTTGATCATCCAATGACAATAACACACCTATTGGATGCACAAGATTGGTTAAAAACCCTAATTGGACAAGAATATGCCTAGGGAGGACGAATATGACCTAAATGTTAATCCAATAACACAAATGAACTTATTGGATGCACAATATTGGTTAAAAACCCTAATTGGACAAGAATAAGCCTAGGGAGGACGAAAATAACCTATTTGATCATCCAATGACACAAACACACCTATTGGATGCACAAGATTGGTTAAAAACCCTAATTGGACAAGAATATGCCTAGGGATGACGGAAATGACCTAAATGTTAATCCAATGACACAAATGAACTTATTGGATGCACAAGATTGGTTAAAAACCCTAATTGGACAAGAATAAGCCTAGGCAGGACGAAAATGACCTAATTGATCATCCAATGACACAAACACACCTATTGGATGCACAAGATTGGTTAAAAACCCTAATTGGACAAGAATATACCTAGGGAGGACGAAAATGACCTAAATATTAATCCAATGACACAAACAATCTTATTGGATGCACAAGATTGGTTAAAAACCCTAATTGGACAAGAATAAGCCTAGGGAGGACGAAAATGACCTAATTGATCATCCAATGACACAAACACACCTATTGGATGCACAAGATTGGTTAAAAACCCTAGTTGGACTAGAACATGCCTAGGGAGGACGAAAATGACCTAATTGATCATCCAATGACACTAATGAACTTATTGGATGCACAAGATTGGTTAAAAGCCGTTATTGGACAAGAATAAGCCTAGGGAGGACGAAAATGATCTAATTGATCATCCAATGACACAAACACACCTATTGGATGCACAAGATTGGTTAAAAACCCTAACTGGACAAGAATATGCCTAGGGAGGACGAAAATGACCTAATTGATCATCCAATGACACAAACACACCTATTGGATGCACAAGATTGGTTAAAAACCCTAATTGGACAAGAATATGCCTAGGGAGGACGAATATGACCTAAATGTTAATCCAATAACACAAATGAACTTATTGGATGCACAAGATTGGTTAAAAACCCAAATTGGACAAGAATAAGCCTAGGGAGGACGAAAATGACCTAATTGATCATCCAATGACACAAACACACCTATTGGATGCACAAGATTGGTTAAAAATCCTAATTGGACAAGAATATCCCTAGGGAGGACGAAAATGACCTAATTGATCATCCAATGACACAAACACACCTATTGGATGCACAAGATTGGTTAAAAACCCTAATTGGACAAGAATAAGCCTAGGGAGGACGCAAATGACCTAATTGATCATCCAATGACACAAACACACCTATTGGATGCACAAGATTGGTTAAAAACCCTAATTGGACAAGAACATGCCTAGGGAGGACGAAAATGACCTAAATGTTAATCCAATGACACAAATGAACTTATTGGATGCACAAGATTGGTTAAAAACCCTAACTGGACAAGATTAAGCCTAGGGAGGACGAAAATGACCTAATTGATCATCCAATGACACAAACACACCTGTTGGATGCACAAGATTGGTTAAAAACCCTAATTGGACAAGAATATGCCTAGGGAGGATGAAAATGACCTAAATATTAATTCAATGACACAAACAAAGTTATTGGATGCACAAGATTGGTTAAAAACCCTAATTGGACAAGAATAAGCCTAGGGAGGACGAAAATGACCTAATTGATCATCCATTGACAAAAACACACCTATTGGATGCACAAGATTGGTTAAAAACCCTAATTGGACAAGAATAAGCCTAGGGAGGACGAAAATGACCTAATTGATCATCCAATGACACAAACACACCTATTGGATGCACAAGATTGGTTAAAAACCTTAATTGGACAAGAATAAGCCTAAGGAGGACGAAAATAACCTAATTGATCATCCAATGACACAAACACACCTATTGGATGCACAAGATTGGTTAAAAACCCTAATTGGACAAGAATATGCCTAGGGAGGACGAAAATGACCTAAATGTTAATCCAATGACACAAATGAACTTATTGGATGCATAAGATTGGTTAAAAACCCTAATTGGACAAGAATAAGCCTATGGAGGACGAAAATGACCTAATTGATCATCCAATTTCACAAACACACCTATTGGATGCACAAGATTGGTTAAAAACCCTAATTGGACCAGAATATGCCTAGGGAGGACGAAAATGACCTAATTGATCATCCAATGACACAAACACACCTATTGGATGCACAAGATTGGTTAAAAACCCTAATTGGACAAGAATAAGCCTAGGGAGAACAAAATGACCTAAATGTTAATACAATGACATAAACACACCTATTGGATGCACAAGATTGGTTAAAAACCCTAATTGGACAAGAATAAGCCTAGGGAGGACGAAAATGACCTAATTGATCATCCAATGACACAAACACACCTATTGGATGCACAAGATTGGTTAAAAACCCTAATTGGACAAGAATAAGCCTAGGGAGGACGAAAATAATCTAATTGATCATCCAATGACACAAACACACCTATTGGATGCACAAGATTGGTTAAAAACCCTAATTGGACAAGAATATGCCTAGGGAGGACGAAAATGACCTAAATGTTAATCCAATGACACAAATGAACTTATTGGATGCACAAGATTGGTTAAAAACCATAATTGGTCGAGAATAGGCCTCGGGATGACGAAAATGACCTAAATGTTAATCCAATGACACAAATGAACTTATTGGATGCACAAGATTGGTTGAAAACCCTAATTGGACAAGAATAAGCCTAGGGAAGACGAAAATGACCTAATTGATCATCGAATGACACAAACACACCTATTGGATGCACAAGATTGGTTAAAAACCCTAATTGGACAAGAATAAGCCTAGGGAGGACGAAAATGACCTAATTGATCATCCAATGACACAAACACACCTATTGGATGCACAAGATTGGTTAAAAACCGTAATTGGACAAGAATAAGCCTAGGGAGGATGAAAATGACCTAATTGATCATCCAATGACACAAATGAACTTATTGGATGCACAAGATTGGTTAAAAACCCTAATTGGACAAGAATAAGCCTAGGGAGGACGAAAATGACCTAATTGATCATCCAATGACACAAACACACCTATTGGATGCACAAGATTGGTTAAAAACCCTAATTGGACAAGAATAAGCCTAGGGAGGACGAAAATGACCTAATTGATCATCCAATGACACAAACACACCTATTGGATGCACAAGATTGGTTAAAAACCCTAATTGGACAAGAAGATGCCTAGGGAGGACAAAAATGACCTAATTGATCATCGAATGACACAAACACACCTATTGGATGCAAAAGTTTGGTTAAAAACCCTAATTGGACAAGAATAAGCCAAGGGAGAACGAATATGACCTAAATGTTAATCCAATAACACAAATGAACTTATTGGATGCACAAGATTGGTTAAAAACCCTAATTCGACAAGAATAAGCCTAGGGAGGACGAAAATGACCTAATTGATCATCCAATGACACAAACACACCTATTGGATGCACAAGATTGGTTAAAAACCCTAATTGGACAAGAATAAGCCTAGGGAGGACGAAAATGACCTAATTGATCATCCAATGACACAAACACACCTATTGGATGCACAAGATTGGTTAAAAACCCTAATTGGACAAGAATAAGCCTAGGGAGGACGAAAATGACCTAATTGATCATCCAATGACACAAACACACCTATTGGATGCATAAGATTGGTTAAAAACCCTAATTGGACAAGAATAAGCTTAGGGAGGACGAAAAATGACCTAATTGATCATCCAATGACACAAACACACCTATTGGATGCACAAGATTGGTTAAAAACCCTAATTGGACAAGAATAAGCCTAGGGAGGACGAAAATGACCTAATTGATCATCCAATGACACAAACACACCTATTGGATGCACAAGATTGGTTAAAAACCCTAATTTGACTAGAATAAGCCTAGGGATGACGAAAATGACCTAATTGATCATCCATTGCCACAAACACACCTAATGGATGCACAAGATTGGTTAAAAACCCTAATTGGACAAGAATATGCCTAGGGAGGACGAAAATGACCTATTTGGTCATCGAATGACACAAACACACCTATTGGATGCACAAGATTGGTTAAAAACCCTAATTGGACAAGAATAAGCCTAGGGAGGACGAAAATAACCTAATTGATCATCCAATGACACAAACACACCTATTGGATGCACAAGATTGGTTAAAAACCCTAATTGGACAAGAATATGCCTAGGGAGGACGAAAATGACCTAAATGTTAATACAATGACACAAATGAACTTATTGGATAAACAAGATTGGTTAAAAACCCTAATTGGACAAGAATAAGCCTAGGGAGGACGAAAATGACCTAAATGTTAATCCAATGACACAACTCAACTTATTGGATGCACAAGATTGGTTAAAAACCCTAATTGGACAAGAATAAGACTATGGAGGACAAAAATGACCTAATTGGACAAGAATAAGCCTAGGGAAGACGAAAATGACCTAATTGATCATCCAATGACAAAAACACACCTATTGGTTGCACAAGATTGGTTAAAAACCCTAATTGGACAAGAATAAGCCTAGGGAGGACGAAAATGACATAATGTTAATCCAATGACACAAATGAACTTATTGGATGCACAAGATTGGTTAAAAACCCTAATTGGACAAGAATAAGCCTAGGGAGGACGAAAATAACCTAATTGATCATCCAATGACACAAACACACCTATTGGATGCACAAGATTGGTTAAAAACCCTAATTGGACAAGAATATGCCTAGGGAGGACGAAAATGACCTAATTGATCTTCCAATGACACAAACACACCTATTGGATGCACAAGATTGGTTAAAAACCCTAATTGGACAAGAATAAGCCTAGGGAGGACGAAAATGACCTAATTGATCATCCAATGACACAAATGAACTTATTGGATGCACAAGATTGGTTAAAATCCCTAATTGGACAAGAATATGCCTAGGGAGGACGAAAATGACCTAAATATTAATTCAATGACACAAACAAAGTTATTGGATGCACAAGATTGGTTAAAAACCCTAATTGGACAAGAATAAGCCTAGGGAGGACGAAAATGACCTAATTGATCATCAATTGACACAAACACACCTATTGGATGCAAAAGATTGGTTAAAAACCCTAATTGGACAAGAATAAGCCTAGGGAGGACGAAAATGACCTAATTGATCATCCAATGACACAAACACACCTATTGGATGCACAAGATTGGTTAAAAACCCTAATTGGACAAGAATAAGCCTAGGGAGGACGAAAATGACCTAATTGATCATCCAATGACACAAACACACCTATTGGATGCACAAGATTGGTTTAAAACCCTAGATGGACAAGAATATGCCTAGGGAGGACGAAAATGACCTAATTGATCATCCAATGACACAAATGAACTTATTAGATGCACAAGATTGGTTAAAAACCCTAATTGGACAAGAATAAGCCTAGGGAGGACGAAAATAACCTAATTGATCATCCAATGACACAAACACACCTATTGGATGCACAAGATTGGTTAAAAACCCTAATTGGACAAGAATATGCCTAGGGAGGACGAAAATGACCTAAATGTTAATCCAATGACACAAATGAACTTATTGGATGCACAAGATTGGTTAAAAACCTTAATTGGACAAGAATAAGCCAAGGGAGGACGAAAATGACCTAAATGCTAATCCAATGACACAACTCAACTTATTGGATGCACAAGATTGGTTGAAAAACCTAATTGGGCAAGAATAAGCCTAGGGAGGACGAAAATGACCTAATTGATCATCCAATGACACAAACACACCTATTGGATGCACAATATTGGTTAAAAACCCTAATTGGACAAGAATATGCCTAGGGAGGACGAAAATGACCTAAATGTTAATCCAATGACACAAATGAACTTATTGGATGCACAAGATTGGTTAAAAACCCTAATTGCACAAGAATAAGCCTAGGGAGGACGAAAATGACCTAATTGATCATCCAATGACCCAAACACACCTATTGGATGCACAAGATTGGTTAAAAACCCTAATTCCACAAGAATAAGCCTAGGGAGAACGAAAATGACCTAAATGTTAATCCAATACCATAACTCAACTTATTGGATGCACAAGATTGGTTAAAAACCCTAATTGGACAAGAATAAGCCTAAGGAGGACGAAAATGACATAATTCATCATCCAATGACACAAACACACCTATTGTATGCACAAGATTGGTTAAAAACCCTAATTCGACAAGAATAAGCCTAGGGAGAACGAAAATGACCTAATTGATCATCCAATGACACAAACACACCTATTGGATGCACAAGATTGGTTAAAAACTCTAATTGGACAAGAATATGCCTAGGGAGGACGAAAATGACCTAATTGATCATCCAATGACACAAACACACCTATTGGATGCACAAGATTGGTTAAAAACCCTAATTGGACAAGAATTTGCCTAGGGAGGACGAATATGACCTAAATGTTAATCCAATAACACAAATGAACTTATTGGATGCACAAGATTGGTTAAAAACCCTAATTGGACAAGAATAAGCCTAGGGAGAACGAAAATGACGTAATTGATCATCCACTGACACAAACACACCTAATGGATGCACAAGATTGGTTAAAAACACTAATTGGACAAGAATATGCCTAGGGAGGACGGATATGACCTAAATGTTAATCCAATGACACAAATGAACTTATTGGATGCACAAGATTGGTTAAAAACCCTATTTGGACAAGAATAAGCCAAGGGAGAACGAAAATGACCTAAATGTTAATCCAATGTCACAACTCAACTTATTGGATGCACAAGATTGGTTAAAAACCCTATTTGGACAAGAATATGCCTAGGGAGGACGAAAATGACCTAATTGATCATCCAATGACACAAACACACCTATTGGATGCACAAGATTGGTTAAAAACCCTAATTGGACAAGAATATGCCTAGGGAGGACGAA
>JBBPBR010001720.1:0-19370 GCA_037974775.1 Cicer pinnatifidum
ACCAATCTTGTGCATCCAATAAGTTCATTTGTGTTATTCGATTAACATTTAGGTCATATTCGTCCTCCCTAGGCATATTCTTGTCCAATTAGGGTTTTTAACCAATCTTGTGCATCCAATAGGTGTGTTTGTGTCATTGGATGATCAATTAGGTCATTTTCGTCCTCCCTAGGCATGTTCTTGTCCAACTAGGGTTTTTAACCAATTTTGTGCATCCAATAGGTGTGTTTGTGTCATTGGATGATCAATTAGGTCATTTTCGTCCTCCCTAGGCTTATTCTTGTCCAATTAGGGTTTTTAACCAATCTTGGGCATCCAATAAGTTGAGTTGTGTCATTGGATTAACATTTAGGTCATTTTCGTTCTTCCTAGGCTTATTCTTGTCTAATTAGGGTTTTTTACCAATCTTGTGCATCCAATAAGTTCATTTGTGTCATTGGATTAACATTTAGGTCATTTTCGTCCTCCCTAGGTATATTCTTGTCCAATTAGGGTTTTTAACCAATCTTGTGCTTCCAATAGGTGTGTTTGTGTCATTGGATAATCAATTTAGGTCATTTTCGTCCTCCCTAGGCATATTCTTGTCGAATTAGGGTTTTTAACGAATCTTGTGCATCCAATAGGTGTGTTTGTGGCAATGGACGATCAATTAGGTCATTTTCGTCCTCCCTAGGCTTATTCTTGTCCAATTATGGTTTTTAACCAATCTTGTGCATCCAATAGGTGTGTTTGTGTCATTGGATGATGAATTAGGTCATTTTCGTCCTCCCTAGGCATGTTCTTGTCCAACTAGGGTTTTTAACCAATCTTGTGCATCCAATAGGTGTGTTTGTGTCATTGGATGATCAATTAGGTCATTTTCGTCCTCCCTAGGCTTATTCTTGTCCAATTAGGGTTTTTAACCAATCTTGTGCATCCAATAAGTTTGTTTGTGTCATTGAATTAATATTTAGGTCATTTTCGTCCACTCTAGGCTTATTCTTGTCCAATTAGGGTTTTTAACCATTCTTGTGCATCCAATAGGTGTGTTTGTGTCATTGGATGATCAATTAGGTCATTTTCGTCCTCCCAAGGCTTATTCTTGTCCAAATAGGGTTTTTAACCAATCTTGTGCATCCAATAAGTTCATTTGTGTCATTGGATTAACATTTAAGTCATTTTCGTTCTCCCTAGGCTTATTCTTGTCCAATTAGGGTTTTTAACCAATCTTGTGCATCCAATAAGTTCATTTGTGTTATTGGATTAACATTTAGGTCATATTCGTCCTCCCTAGGCATATTCTTGTCCAATTAGGGTTTTTAACCAATCTTGTGCATCCAATAGGTGTGTTTGTGTCATTGGATGATCAATTAGGTCATTTTCGTCCTCCCTAGGCATATTCTTGTCCAGTTAGGGTTTTTAATCAATCTTGTGCATCCAATAGGTGTGTTTGTGTCATTGGATTATCAATTAGGTCATTTTCGTCCTCCGTAGGCTTATTCTTGTCCAATTAGGGTTTTTAACCAATCTTGTGCATCCAATAGGTGTGTTTGTGTCATTGGATGATCAATTAGGTCATTTTCGTCCTCCCTAGGCTTATTCTTGTCCAATTAGGGTTTTTAACCAATCTTGTGCATCCAATAAGTTTGTTTGTGTCATTGAATTAATATTTAGGTCATTTTCGTCCTCCTTAGGCATATTCTTGTCCAACTAGGGTTTTTAACCAATCTTGTGCATCCAATAGGTGTGTTTGTATCATTGGATGATCAATTAGGTCATTTTCGTCCTCCCTAGGCTTATTCTTGTCCAATTACGGTTTTTAACCAATCTTGTGCATCCAATAAGTTCATTAGTGTCATTGGATGATCAATTAGGTCATTTTCGTCCTCCCTAGGCATGTTCTTGTCCAACTAGGGTTTTTAACCAATCTTGTGCATCCAATAGGTGTGTTTGTGTCATTGGATGATCAAATAGGTCATTTTCGTCCTCCCTAGGCTTATTCTGGTCCAATTAGGGTTTGTAACCAATCTAGTGCATCCAATAAGTTCATTTGTGTTATTGGATGATCAATTAGGTCATTTTCGTCCTCCCTAGGCATATTCTTGTCCAACTAGGGTTTTTAACCAATCTTGTGCATCCAATAGGTGTGTTTGTGTCATTGGATGATCAATTAGGTCATTTTCGTCCTCCCTAGGCTTATTCTTGTCCAATTAGGGTTTTTAACCAATCTTGTGCATCCAATAATTGAGTTGTGTCATTGGATTAACATTTAGGTCATTTTCGTTCACCCTAGGATTATTCTTGTCTAATTAGGGTTTTTAACCAATCTTGTGCATCCAATAAGTTCATTTGTGTCATTGGATTAACATTTAGGTCATATCCGTCCTCCCTAGGCATATTCTTGTCCAATTAGGGTTTTTAACCAATCTTGTGCATCCAATAGGTGTGTTTGTGTCATTGGATGATCAATTAGGTCATTTTCGTCCTCCCTAGGCTTATTCTTGTCCAATTAGGGTTTTTAACCAATCTTGTGCATCCAATAAGTTTGTTTGTGTCAATGAATTAATATTTGGGACATTTTCGTCCTCCCTAGGCATATTCTTGTCCAATTAGGGTTTTTAACCAATCTTGTGCATCCAATAGGTGTGTTTGTGTCATTGGATGATCAATTAGGTCATTTTCGTCCTCCCTAGGCTTATTCTTGTCCAATTATGGTTTTTAACCAATCTTGTGCATCCAATAGGTGTGTTTGTGTCATTTGATGATCAATTAGGTCATTTTCGTCCTCCCTAGGCTTATTATTGTCCAATTAAGGTTTTTAACCAATCTTGTGCATCCAATAAGTTCATTAGTGTCATTGGATGATCAATTAGGTCATTTTCGTCCTCCCTAGGCATGTTCTTGTCCAACTAGGGTTTTTAACCAATCTTGTGCATCCAATAGGTGTGTTTGTGTCATTGGATGATCAATTAGGTCATTTTCGTCCTCCCTAGGCTTATTCTTGTCCAATTAGGGTTTTTAACCAATCTTGTGCATCCAATAAGTTTGTTTGTGTCATTGAATTAATATTTAGGTCATTTTCGTCCTCCCAAGGCATATCCTTCTCGAATTAGGGTTTTTAACCAATCTTGTGCATCCAATAGGTGTGTTTGTGTCATTGGATGATCAATTAGGTCATTTTCGTCCTCCCTAGGCTTATTCTTGTCCAATTATGGTTTTTAACCAATCTTGTGCATCCAATAGGTGTGTTTGTGTCATTGGATGAACAATTAGGTCATTTTCGTCCTCCCTAGACATATTCTTGTCCAATTAGGGTTTTTAACCAATCTTGTGCATCCAATAGGTGTGTTTGTGTCATTGGATGATCAATTAGGTCATTTTCGTCCTCCCTAGGCTTATTCTTGTCCAATTAGGGTTTTTAACCAATCTTGTGCATCCAATAAGTTCATTTGTGTTATTGGATTAACATTTAGGTCATATTTGTCCTCCCTAGGCATATTTTTGTCCAATTAGGGTTTTTAACCAATCTTGTGCATCCAATAGGTGTGTTTGTGTCATTGGATGATCAATTAGGTCATTTTCGTCATCCCTAGCCACATTCTTGTCTAGTTAGGGTTTTTAACCAATCTTGTGCATCCAATCAGTTTGTTTGTGTCATTGAATTAATATTTAGGTCATTTTCGTCCTCCCTAGGCATATTCTTGTCCAATTAGGGTTTTTAACCAATCTTGTGCATCCAATAGGTGTGTTTGTGTCATTGGATGATCAATTAGGTCATTTTCGTCCTCCCTAGGCTTATTCTTGTCCAATTATGGTTTTTAACCAATCTTGTGCATCCGATAGGTGTGTTTGTGTCATTGGATGATCAATTAGGTCATTTTCGTCCTCCCTAGTCATATTCTTGTCCAATTAGGGTGTTTAACCAATCTTGTGCATCCAATAGGTGTGTTTGTGTCATTGGATGATCAATTAGGTAATTTTCGTCCTCCCTAGGCTTATTCTTGTCCAATTAGGGTTTTTACCCAATCTTGTGCATCCAATAGGTGTGTTTCTGTCATTGGATGATCAATTAGGTCATTTTCGTACTCCCTAGGCTTATTCTTGTCCAATTAGGGTTTTTAACCAATCTTGTGCATCCAATAGATGTGTTTGTGTCATTGGATGATCAATTAGGTCATTTGCGTCCTCCCTAGGCTTATTCTTGTCCAATTAGGGTTTTTAACCAATCTTGTGCATCCAATAGGTGTGTTTGTGTCATTGGATGATCAATTAGGTCATTTTCGTCCTCCCTAGGCTTATTCTTGTCCAATTAGGGTTTTTAACCAATCTTGTGCATCCAATAGGTGTGTTTGTGTCTTTGGATGATCAATTAGGTCATCTTCGCCCTCCGTAGGCCTATTCTTGTCCAATTAGGGTTTTTAACCAATCTATTGCATCCGATAAGTTTTTTTGTGTCATTGAATTAATATTTAGGTCATTTTCGTCCTCCCTAGGCATATTCTTGTCCAATTAGGGTTTTTAACCAATCTTGTGCATCCAATAGGTGTGTTTGTGTCATTGGATGATCAATTAGGTCATTTTCTCCCTCCCTAGGGATATTCTTGTCCAATTAAGGTTTTTAACCAATCTTGTGCATCCAATAAGTTCATTTGTGTCATTGGATTAACATTTAGGTCATTTTCGTCCTCCCTAGGCATATTCTTGTCCAATTAGGGTTTTTAACCAATCTTGTGCATCCAATAGGTGTGTTTGTGTCATTGGATGATCAATTAGGTTATTTTCGTCCTCCCTAGGCTTATTCTTGTCCAATTAGGGTTTTTAACCAATCTTGTGCATCTAATAAGTTCATTTGTGTCATTGGATGATCAATTAGGTCATTTTCGTCCTCCCTAGGCATATTCTTGTCCATCTAGGGTTTTAAACCAATCTTGTGCATCCAATAGGTGTGTTTGTGTCATTGGATGATCAATTAGGTCATTTTCGTCCTCCCTAGGCTTATTCTTGTCCAATTAGGGTTTTTAACCAATCTTGTGCATCCAATAGGTGTGTTTGTGTCATTGGATGATCAATTAGGTCATTTTCGTCCTCCCTAGGCTTATTCTTGTCCAATTAGGGTTTTTAACCAATCTTGTGCATCCAATAAGTTCATTTGTGTCTTTGGATTAACATTTAGGTTATTTTCGTCCTCCCTAGGCATATTCTTGTCCAATTAGGGTTTTTAACCGATCTTGTGCTTCCAATAGGTGTGTTTGTGTCATTGGATGATCAATTAGGTCATTTTCGTCCTCCCTAGGCTTATTCTTGTCCAATTAGGGTTTTTAACCAATCTTGTGCATCCAATAAGTTTGTTTATGTCATTGAATTAATAGTTAGGTCATTTTCGTCCTCCCTAGGCGTATACTTGTCCAATTAGGGTTTTTAACCAATCTTGTGCATCCAATAGGTGTGTTTGTGTCATTGGATGATCAATTAGGTCATTTTCGTCCTCCCTAGGCTTATTCTTGTCCAATTAGGGTTTTTAACCAATCTTGTGCATCCAATAGGTTTGTTTGTGTCATTGGATGATCAATTTGGTCATTTTCGTCCTCCCTAGGCTTCTTCTTGTCCAATTAGGGTTTTTAACCAATCTTGTGCATCCAATAGGTGTGTTTGTGTCATTGGATGATCAATTAGGTCATTTTCGTCCTCCCTAGGCTTATTCTAGTCCAATTAGGGTTTTTAACCAATCTTGTGCATCCAATAAGTTGAGTTGTGTCATTGGATTAACATTTAGGTCATTTTCGTCCTCCCTAGGCTTATTCTAGTCCAATTAGGGTTTTTAACCAATCTTGTGCATCCAATAGGTGTGTTTGTGTCGTTGGATGATCAATTAGGTCATTTTCGTCCTCCCTTGGCTTATTCTTGTCCAATTAGGGTTTTTAACCAATCTTGTGCATCTAATAGGTGTGTTTGTGTCATTGGATGAACAATTAGGTCATTTTCGTCCTCCATAGGCTTATTCTTGTCCAATTACGGTTTTTAACCAATCTTGTGCATCCGATAAGTTTTTTTGTGTCATTGAATTAATATTTAGGTCATTTTCGTCCTCCCTAGGCATATTCTTGTCCAATTAGGGTTTTTAACCAATCTTGTGCATCCAATAGGTGTGTTTGTGTCATTGGATGATCAATTAGGTCATTTTCGTCCTCCCTAGGTTTATTCTTGTCCAATTAGGGTTTTTAACCAATCTTGTGCATCCAATAGGTTTGTTTGCGTCATTGGATGATCAATTAGGTCATTTTCGTCCTCCCTAGGTTTATTCTTGTCCAATTAGGGTTTTTAACCAATCTTGTGCATCCAATAGGTGTGTTTGTGTCATTGGATGATCAATTAGGTCATTTTCGTCCTCCCTAGGCTTATTCTTGTCCAATTAGGGTTTTTAACCAATCTTGTGCATCCAATAGGTGTGTTTGTGTCATTGGATGATCAATTAGGTCATTTTCGTCCTCCCTAGGCTTATTCTTGTCCAATTAGGGTTTTTAACCAATCTTGTGCATCCAATAGGTGTGTTTGTTTCTTTGGATGATCAATTAGGTCATTTTCGCCCTCCGTAGGCCTATTCTTGTCCAATTAGGGTTTTTAATCAATCTTGTGCATCCGATAAGTTTGTTTGTGTCATTGAATTAATATTTAGGTCATTTTCGTCCTCCCTAGGCATATTCTTGTCCAATTAGGGTTTTTAACCAATCTTGTGCATCCAATAGGTGTGTTTGTGTCATTGGATGATCAATTAGGTCATTTTTGTCCTCCCTAGGCTTATTCTTGTCCAATTATGGTTTTTAACCAATCTTGTGCATCCAATAGGTGTGTTTGTGTCATTGGATGATCAATTAGGTCATTTTCGTCCTCCCTAGGCGTATTCTTGTCCAATTAGGGTTTTTAACCAATCTTGTGCATCCAATAGGTGTGTTTGTGTCATTGGATGATCAATTAGGTCATTTTCGTCCTCCCTAGGCTTATTCTTGTCCAATTAGGGTTTTTAATCAATATTGTGCTTCCAATAACTTTGTTTGTGTCATTGAATTAATATTTAGGTCATTTTCGTCCTCCCTAGGCATATTCTTGTCCAATTAGGGTTTTTAACCAATCTTGTGCATCCAATAGGTGTGTTTGTGTCATTGGATGATCAATTAGGTCATTTTCGTCCTCCCTAGGCAAATTCTTGTCCAACTAGGGTTTTTAACCAATCTTGTGCATCCAATAGGTGTGTTTGTGTCATTGGATGATCAATTAGGTCATTTTCGTCCTCCCTAGGCTTATTCTTGTCCAATTAGGGTTTTTAACCAATCTTGTGCATCCAATAAGTTTGTTTATGTCATTGAATTAATATTTAGGTCATTTTCGTCCTCCCTAGGCATATTGTTGTCCAATTAGGGTTTTTAACCAATCTTGTGCATCCAATAGGTGTTTTTGTGTCACTAGATGATCAATTTAGGTCATTTTAGTTCTCCCTAGGCATATTCTTGTCCAATTAGGATTTTTAACCAATCTTGTGCATCCAATAGGTGTGTTTGTGTCATTGGATGATCAATTAGGTCATTTTCGTCCTCCCTAGGCTTATTCTTGTCCAATTAGGGTTTTTAACCAATCTTGTGCATCCACTAAGTTCATTTGTGTCATTGGATGATCAATTAGGTCATTTTCGTCCTCCCTAGGCATATTCTTGTCCAACTAGGGTTTTTAACCAATCTTGTGCATCCAATAGGTGTGTTTGTGTCATTGGATGATCAATTAGGTCATTTTCGTCCTCCCTAGGCTTATTCTTGTCCAATTAGGGTTTTTAACCAATCTTGTGCATCCAATAGGTGTGTTTGTGTCATTGGATGATCAATTAGGTCGTTTTCGTCGTCCCTAGGCTTATTCATGTCCAATTAGGGTTTTTAACCAATCTTGTGCATCCAATAGGTGTGTTTGTGTCATTGGATGATCAATTAGGTCATTTTCGTCCTCCCTAGGCTTATTCTTGTCCAATTAGGGTTTTTAACCAATCTTGTGCATCCAATAGGTGTGTTTGTCTCATTGGATGATCAATTAGGTCATTTTCGTCCTCCCTAGGCTTATTCTTGTCCAATTAAGGTTTTTAACCAATCTTGTGCATCCAATAAGTTCATTTGTGTCATTGGATTAACATTTAGGTCATTTTCGTCCTCCCTAGGCATATTCTTGTCCAATTAGGGTTTTTAACCAATATTGTGCATCCAATAGGTGTGTTTGTGTCATAGGATGATCAATTAGGTCATTTTCGTCCTCCCTATGCTTATTCTTGTCCAATTAGGGTTTTTAACTAATCTTGTGCATCCAATAAGTTCATTTGATTCATTGGATGATCAATTAGGTCATTTTCGTCCTTCCTAGGCATATTCTTGTCCAACTAGGGTTTTTAACCAACCTTGTGCATCCAATAGGTGTGTTTGTGTCATTGGATGATCAATTAGGTCATTTACGTCCTCCTTAGGCTTATTCTTGTCCAATTAGGGTTTTTAACCAAACTTGTGCATCCAATAAGTTCATTTGTGTCATTGGATTAACATTTAGGTCATTTTCGTCCTCCCTAGGCATATTCTTGTCCAATTAGGGTTTTTAACCAATCTTGTGCATCCAATAGGTGTGTTTGTGTCATTGGATGATCAATTAGGTCATTTTCGTCCTCCCTAGGCTTATTCTTGTCCAATTATGGTTTTTAACCAATCTTGTGCATCCAATAAGTTCATTTGTGTCATTAAATGATCAACTAAGTCATTTTCGTCCTTCCTAGGCATATTCTTGTCCTACTAGGGTTTTTAACCAGTCTTGTGCATCCAATAGGTGTGTTTGTGTCAATGGATGATCAATTAGGTCATTTTCGTCCTCCCAAGGCTTATTCTTGTCCAATTAGGGTTTTTAACCAATCTTGTGCATCCAATAAGTTCATTTGTGTCATTGGATTAACATTTAGGTCATTTTCGTCCTCC
The DNA here is from genome assembly GCA_037974775.1 of Cicer pinnatifidum. NCBI lineage: Eukaryota > Viridiplantae > Streptophyta > Magnoliopsida > Fabales > Fabaceae > Cicer > Cicer pinnatifidum. Next base: position 8,970 of record JBBPBR010001720.1, read on the forward strand.
CTAGGCATATTCTTGTCCAATTAGGGTTTTTAACCAATCTTGTGCATCCAATAGGTGTGTTTGTGTCATTGGATGATCAATTTACGTCATTTTCGTCGTCCCTAGGCATATTCTTGTCCAATTAGCGTTTTTAACCAATCTTGTGCATCCAATAGGTGTGTTTGTGTCATTGGATGATCAATTAGGTCATTTTCGTCCTCCCTAGGCTTATTCTTGTCCAATTAGGGTTTTTAACCAATCTTGTGCATCCAATAGGTGTGTTTGTGTCATTGGATGTTCAATTAGGTCATTTTCGTCCTTCCTAGGCATATTCTTGTCCAATTAGGGTTTTTAACCAGTCTTTTGCATCCAATAGGTGTGTTTGTGTTATTGGATGATCAATTAGGTCATTTTCGTCCTCCGAAGGCTTATTCTTGTCCAGTTAGGGTTTTTAACCAATCTTGTGCATCCAATAAGTTCATTTGTGTCATTGGATTAACATTTAGGTCATTTTCGTCCTCCCTAGGCATATTCTTGTCCAATTAGGGTTTTTAACCAATCTTGTGCATCCAATAGGTGTGTTTGTGTCATTGGATGATCAATTAGGTCATTTTCGTCCTCCCTAGGCTTATTCTTGTCCAATTAGGGTTTTTAACCAATCTTGTGCATCCAATAAGTGCATTTGTGTCATTGGATTAACATTTATGTCATTTTCGTCCTCCCTAGGCATATTCTTGTCCAATTAGGGTTTTTAACCAATCTTGTGCATCCAATAGGTGTGTTTGTGTCATTGGATGATCAATTAGGTCATTTTCATCCTCCCTAGGCATATTCTTGTCCAATTATGGTTTTTAACCAATCTTGTGCATCCAATAGGTGTGTTTGTGTCATTGGATGATCAATTAGGTCATTTTCGTCCTCCCTAGGCTTATTCTTGTCCAATTAGGGTTTTTAACCAATCTTGTGCATCCAATAGGTGTGTTTGTGTCATTGGATGATCAATTAGGTCATTTTCGTCCTCCATAGACATATTCTTGTCCAATTAGGGTTTTTAAGCAATCTTGTGCATCCAATAAGTTCATTTGTGTCATTGGATTAACATTTAGGTCATTTTCGTCCTCCCTAGGCATATTCTTGTCCAATTAGGGTTTTTAACCAATCTTGTGCATCCAATAGGTGTGTTTGTGTCATTGGATGATCAATTAGGTCATTTTCGTCCTCCCTAGGCTTATTCTTGTCCAATTAGGGTTTTTAACCAATCTTGTGCATCCAATAGGTGTGTTTGTGTCATTGGATGATCAATTAGGTCATTTTCGTCCTCCCTAGGCTTATTCTTGTCCAATTAGGGTTTTTAACCAATCTTGTGCATCCAATAGGTGTGTTTGTGTCATTGGATGATCAATTAGGTCATTTTCGTCCTACATAGGCTAATTCTTGTCCAACTAGGGTTTTTAACCAATCTTGTGCATCCAACAAGTTCAGTTGTGTCATTGGATGATCAATTAGGTCATTTTCGTCCTCCCTAGGCTTATTCTTGTCCAATTAAGGTTTTTAACCAATCTTGTGCATCCAATAGGTGTGTTTGTGTCATTGGATGATCAATTAGGTCATTTCCGTCCTCCCTAGGCTTATTCTTGTCCAATTAGGGTTTTTAACCAATCTTGTGCATCCAATAGGTGTGTTTGTGTCATTGGATGATCAATTAGGTCATTTTCGTCCTCCCTAGGGTTATTCTTGTCCAATTAGGGTTTTTAACCAATCTTGTGCATCCAATAAGTTGAGTTGTGTCATTGGATTAATATTTAGGTCATTTTCATTCTCCCTAGGCTTATTTTTGTCGAATTAGGTTTTTAACCAATCTTGTGCATCCAATAAGTTCATTTGTGTCATTGGATTAACATTTAGGTCATTTTCGTCCTCCCTAGGCATATTCTTGTCCAATTAGGGTTTTTAACCAATCTTGTGCATCCAATAGGTGTGTTTGTGTCATTGGATGATCAATTAGGTCATTTTCGTCCTCCCTAGGCTTATTCTTGTCCAATTAGGGTTTTTAACCAATCTTGTGCATCCAATAGGTGTGTTTGTGTCATTGGATGATCAATTAGGTCATTTTCGTCCTCCCTAGGCTTATTCTTGTCCAATTAGGGTTTTTAACCAATCTTGTGCATCCAATAGGTGTGTTTGTGTCATTGGATGATCAATTAGGTCATTTATCGTCCTCCCTAGGCTTATTCTTGTCCAATTAGGGTTTTTAACCAATCTTGTGCATCCAATAGGTTGAGTTGTGTCATTGGATTAACATTTAGGTCATTTTCGTCCTCCCTAGGCATATTCTTGTCCAATTAGGGTTTTTAACCAATCTTGTGCATCCAATAGGTGTGTTTGTGTCATTGGATGATCAATTAGGTCATTTTCGTCCTCCCTAGGCTTATTCTTGTCCAATTAGGGTTTTTAACCAATCTTGTGCATCCAATAAGTTTGTTTGTGTCATTGAATTAATATTTAGGTCATTTTCAACCTCCCTAGGCATATTCTTGTCCAATTAGGGTTTTTAACCAATATTGTGCATCCAATAGTAGTGTTTGTGTCATTGGATGATCAATTAGGTCATTTTCGTCCTCCCTAGGCTTATTCTTGTCAATTAGGGTTTTTTACCAATCTTGTGCATCCAATAACTTTGTTTGTGTCATTGAATTAATATTTAGGTCATTTTCGTCCTCCCTAGGCATATTCTTGTCCAATTAGGGTTTTTAACCAATCTTGTGCATCCAATAGGTGTGTTTGTGTCATTGGATGATCAATTAGGTCATTTTCGCCCTCCCTAGGCTTATTCTTATCCAATTAGGGTTTTTAACCAATCTTTTGCATCCAATACGTTCATTTGTGTCATTGGATTAACATTTAGGTCATTTTCGTCCTTCCTAGGCATATTCTAATCCAATTAGGGTTTTTAACCAATCTTGTGCTTCCAATAGGTGTGTTTGTGTCATTTGATGATCAATTAGGTCATTTTCGTCCTCCCTAGGCTTATTCTTGTCGAATTAGGGTATTTAACCAATCTTGTGCATCCAACAAGTTTGTTTATGTCATTGAATTAATATTTAGGTCATTTTCGTCCTCCATAGGCATATTCTTGTCCAATTAGGGTTTTTAACCAATCTTGTGCAGGCAATAGGTGTGTTTGTGTCATTGGATGATTAATTAGGTCATTTTCGTCCTCCCTAGGCATATTCTTGTCCAATTAGGGTTTTTAACCAATCTTGTGCATCCAATAGGTGTGTTTGTGGCAATGGATGATCAATTAGGTCATTTTCGTCCTCCCTAGGCTTATTCTTGTCCAATTAGGGTTTTTAACCAATCTTGTGCATCCAATAGGTGTGTTTGTGTCATTGGATGATGAATTAGGTCATTTTTGTCCTCCCTAGGCTTATTCTTGTCCAATTAGGGTTTTTAACCAATCTTGTGCATCCAATAGGTGTGTTTCTGTCATTGGATGATCAATTAGGTCATTTTCGTCCTCCCTAGGCTTATTCTTGTCCAATTAGGGATTTTAAACAATCTTGTGCATCCAATAAGTTCATTTGTGTCATTGGATTAACATTTAGGTCATTTTCGTCCTCCCTAGGCATATTCTTGTCCAATTAGGGTTTTTAACCAATCTTGTGCATCCAATAGGTGTGTTTGTGTCATTGGATGATCAATTAGGTCATTTTCGTCCTCCCTAGGCATATTCTTGTCCAGTTAGGGTTTTTAACCAATCTTGTGCATCCAATAAGTTTGTTTGTGTCATTGAATTAATATTTAGGTCATTTTCGTCCTCCGTAGGCATATTCTTGTCCAATTAGGGTTTTTAACCAATCTTGTGCATCTAATAAGTTCATTAGTGTCATTGGATGATCAATTAGGTCATTTTCGTCCTCCCTAGGCTTATTCTTGTCCAATTATGGTTTTTAACCAATCTTGTGCATCCAATAGGTGTGTTTGTGTCATTGGATGATCAATTAGGTCATTTTCGTCCTCCCTAGGGATATTCTTGTCCAATTAGGATTTTTAACCAATCTTGTGCAACCAATAGGTGTGTTTGTGTCATTGGATGATCAATTAGGTCATTTTCGTCCTCCCTAGGCTTATTCTTGTCCAATTTGGGTTTTTAACCAATCTTGTGCATCCAATAAGTTCATTAGTGTCATTGAATGATCAATTAGGTCATTTTCGTCCTCCCTGGGCATAATCTTGTCCAACTAGGGTTTTTAACCAATCTTGTGCATCCAATAGGTGTGTTTGTGTCATTGGATGATCAATTAGGTCATTTTCGTCCTCCCTAGGCTTATTCTTGTCCAATTAGGGTTTTTAACCAATCTTGTGCATCCAATAATTTTGTTTGTGTCATTGAATTAATATTTAGGTAATTTTCGTCCTCCCTAATCATATTCTTGTCCAATTAGGGTTTTTAACCAATCTTGTGCATCCAATAAGTTCATTTGTGTCATTGGATGATCAATTAGGTCATTTTCGTCCTCCCTAGGCATATTCTTGTCCAACTAGGGTTTTTAACCAATCTTGTGCATCCAATAGGTGTGTTTGTGTCATTGGATGATCAATTAGGTCATTTTCGTCCTCCCTAGGCTTATTCTTGTCCAATTAGGGTTTTTAACCAATCTTGTGCATCCAATAAGTTGAGTTGTGTCATTGGACATTTAGGTCATTTTCGTTCTCCCTAGGCTTATTCTTGTCCAATTAGGGTTTTTAACCAATCTTGTGCATCCAATAAGTTCATTTGTGTTATTCGATTAACATTTAGGTCATATTCGTCCTCCCTAGGCATATTCTTGTCCAATTAGGGTTTTTAACCAATCTTGTGCATCCAATAGGTATGTTTGTGTCATTGGATGATCAATTAGGTCATTTTCGTCCTCCCTAGGCATATTCTTGTCCAGTTAGGGTTTTTAATCAATCTTGTGCATCCAATAAGTTTGTTTGTGTCATTAAATTAATATTTAGGTCATTTTCGTCCTCCCTAGGCATATTCTTGTCCAATTAGGGTTTTTAACCAATCTTGTGCATCCAATAGGTGTGTTTGTGTCATTGGATGATCAATTAGGTCATTTTCGTCCTCCCTAGGCATGTTCTTGTCCAACTAGGGTTTTTAACCAATTTTGTGCATCCAATAGGTGTGTTTGTGTCATTGGATGATCAATTAGGTTATTTTCGTCCTCCCTAGGCTTATTCTTGTCCAATTAGGCTTTTTAACCAATCTTGTGCATCCAATAAGTTGAGTTGTGTCATTGGATTAACATTTAGGTCATTTTCGTTCTTCCTAGGCTTATTCTTGTCCAATTAGGGTTTTTTACCAATCTTGTGCATCCAATAAGTTCATTTGTGTCATTGGATTAACATTTAGGTCATTTTCGTCCTCCCTAGGTATATTCTTGTCCAATTAGGGTTTTTAACCAATCTTGTGCATCCAATAAGTTGAGTTGTGTCATTGGATTAACATTTAGGTCATTTTCGTTCTTCCTAGGCTTATTCTTGTCCAATTAGGGTTTTTTACCAATCTTGTGCATCCAATAAGTTCATTTGTGTCATTGGATTAACATTTAGGTCATTTTCGTCCTCCCTAGGTATATTCTTGTCCAATTAGGGTTTTTAACCAATCTTGTGCATCCAATAAGTTGAGTTGTGTCATTGGATTAACATTTAGGTCATTTTCGTTCTCCCTAGGCTTATTCTTGTCCAATTAGGGTTTTTAACCAATCTTGTGCATCCAATAAGTTCATTTGTGTTATTCGATTAACATTTAGGTCATATTCGTCCTCCCTAGGCATATTCTTGTCCAATTAGGGTTTTTAACCAATCTTGTGCATCCAATAGGTGTGTTTGTGTCATTGGATGATCAATTAGGTCATTTTCGTCCTCCCTAGGCATATTCTTGTCCAGTTAGGGTTTTTAATCAATCTTGTGCATCCAATAAGTTTGTTTGTGTCATTAGATTAATATTTAGGTCATTTTCGTCCTCCCTAGGCATATTCTTGTCCAATTAGGGTTTTTAACCAATCTTGTGCATCCAATAGGTGTGTTTGTGTCATTGGATGATCAATTAGGTCATTTTCGTCCTCCCTAGGCATGTTCTTGTCCAACTAGGGTTTTTAACCAATTTTGTGCATCCAATAGGTGTGTTTGTGTCATTGGATGATCAATTAGGTTATTTTCGTCCTCCCTAGGCTTATTCTTGTCCAATTAGGGTTTTTAACCAATCTTGTGCATCCAATAAGTTGAGTTGTGTCATTGGATTAACATTTAGGTCATTTTCGTCCTCCCTAGGCTTATTCTTGTCCAATTAGGGTTTTTAACCAATCTTGTGCATCCAATAGGTGTGTTTGTGTCATTGGATGATCAATTAGGTTATTTTCGTCCTCCCTAGGCTTATTCTTGTCCAATTAAGGTTTTTATCTAATCTTGTGCATCCAATAAGTTCATTTGTGTCATTAAATGATCAATTAGGTCATTTTCATCCTCCCTAGGCATATTCTTGTCCAATTAGGGTTTTTAACCAATCTTGTGCATCCAATAGGTGTGTTTGTGTTATTGGATGATCAATTAGGTTATTTTCGTCCTCCCTAGGCTTATTCTTGTCCAATTAGGGTTTTTAACCAATCTTGTGCATCCAATAAGTTGAGTTGTGTCATTGGATTAACATTTAGGTCATTTTCGTCCTCCCTAGGCATATTCTTGTCCAATTAGGGTTTTTAACCAATCTTGTGCATCCAATAGGTGTGTTTGTGTCATTGGATGATCAATTAGGTCATTTTCGTCCTCCCTAGGCTTATTCTTGTCCATTTATGGTTTTTAACAAATCTTGTGCATCCAATAAGTTCATTTGTGTCATTGGATGATCAATTAGGTCATTTTCGTCCACCCTAGGCATATTCTTGCCCAACTAGGGTTTTTAACCAATCTTGTGCATCCAATAAGTTCATTTGTGTCATTGGATGATCAATTAGGTCATTTTCGTCCTCCCTAGGCATATTCTTGTCCAACTAGGGTTTTTAACCAATCTTGTGCATCCAATAGGTGTGTTTGTGTCATTGGATGATCAATTAGGTCATTTTCGTCCTCCCTAGGCTTATTCTTATCAAATTAGGATTTTTAACCAATCTTGTGCATCCAATAAGTTCATTTGTGTCATTGGATTAACATTTAGGTCATTTTCGTCCTCCCTAGGCATATTCTTGTCCAATTAGGGTTTTTAACCAATCTTGTGCATCCAATAGGTGTGTTTGTGTCATTGGATGATCAATTAGGTCATTTTCGTCCTCCCTAGGCATATTCTTGTCCAGTTAGGGTTTTTTACCAATCTTGTGCATCCAATAGGTTTGTTTGTGTCATTGGATGATCAATTAGGTCATTTTCGTTCTCCCTAGGCTTACTCTTGTCCAATTAGGGTATTTAACCAATCTTGTGCATCCAATAAGTTCATTAGTGTCATTGGATGATCAATTAGGTCATTTTCGTCCTCCCTAGGCATGTTCTTGTCCAACTAGGGTTTTTAACCAATCTTGTGCATCCAATAGGTGTGTTTGTGTCATTGGATGATCAATTAGGTCATTTTCATCCTCCCTAGGCTTATTCTTGTCCTATTAGGGTTTTTAACCAATCTTGTGCATCCAATAAGTTTGTTTGTGTCATTGAATTAATATTTAGGTCATTTTCGTCCTCCCTAGGCATATTCTTGTCCAATTAGGGTTTTTAACCAATCTTGTGCATCCAATAGGTGTGTTTGTGTCATTGGATGATCAATTAGGTCATTTTCGTCCTCCCTAGGCATATTCTTGTCCAATTAGGGTTTTTAACCAATGTTGTGCATCCAATAAGTTCATTTGTGTCATTGGATTAACATTTAGGTCATTTTCGTCCTCCCTAGACATATTCTTGTCCAATTAGGGTTTTTAACCAATCTTGTGCATCCAATAAGTTCATTTGTGTCATTGGATTAACATTTAGGTCATTTTCGTCCTCCCTAGGCATATTCTTGTCCAATTAGGGTTTTTAACCAATCTTGTGCATCCAATAGGTGTGTTTGTGTCATTGGAAGATCAATTAGGTCATTTTCGTCCTCCCTAGGCTTATTCTTGTCCAATTAGGGTTTTTAACCAATCTTGTGTATCCAATATGTTCATTTGTGTCATTGGATGATCAATTAGGTCATTTTTCGTCCTCCCTAGGCTTATTCTTGTCCAATTAGGGTTTTTAACCAATCTTGTGCATCCAATAAGTTCATTTGTGTCATTGGATTAACATTTAGGTCATTTTCGTCCTCCCTAGGCATATTCTTGTCCAATTAGGGTTTTTAACCAATCTTGTGCATCCAATAGGTGAGTTTGCGTCATTGGATGATCAATTATGTCATTTTCGTCCTCCCTAGGCTTATTCTTGTCCAATTAGGGTTTTTAACCAATCTTGTGCATCCAATAAGTTCATTTGTGTCATTGGATTAACATTTAGGTCATTTTCGTCCTCCCTAGGCATATTCTTGTCCAATTAGGGTTTTTAACCAATCTTGTGCATCCAATTGGTGTGTTTGTTTCATTGGATGATCAATTAGGTCATTTTCGTCCTCCCTAGGCATATTCTTGTCCAATTAGGGTTTTTAACCAATCTTGTGCATCCAATAGGTGTGTTTGTGGCACTGGATGATCAATTTGGTCATTTTCGTCCTCCCTAGGCTTATTCTTGTCCAATTACGGTTTTTAACCAATCTTGTGCATCCAATAGGTGTGTTTGTGTCATTGGATGATCAATTAGGACATTTTCGTCCTCCCTAGGCTTATTCTTGCCCAATTAGGGTTTTTAACCAATCATGTGCATCCAATAAGTTGAGTTGTGTCATTGGATTAGCATTTAGGTCATATTCGTCCTCCCTAGGCCTATTCTTGTCCAATTAGGGTTTTTAACCAATCTTGTGCATCCAATAAGTTCATTTGTGTCATTGGATTAACATTTAGGTCATTTTCGTCCTCCCTAGGCATATTCTTGTCCAATTAGGGTTTTTAACCAATCTTGTGCATCCAATAGGTGTGTTTGTGTCATTGGATGATCAATTAGGTTATTTTCGTTCTCCCTAGGCTTATTCTTGTCCAATTAGGGTTTTTAACCAATCTTGTGCATCCAATAAGTTGAGTTGTGTCATTGGATTAACATTTAGGTCATTTTCGTTCTCCCTAGGCTTATTCTTGTCCAATTAGGGTTTTTAACCAATCTTGTGCATCCAATAAGTTCGTTTGTGTTATTCGATTAACATTTAGGTCATATTCGTCCTCCCTAGGCATATTCTTGTCCAATTAGGGTTTTTAACCAATCTTGTGCATCCAATAGGTGTGTTTGTGTCATTGGATGATCAATTAGGTCATTTTCGTCCTCCCTAGGCATATTCTTGTCCAGTTAGGGTTTTTAATCAATCTTGTGCATCCAATAAGTTTGTTTGTGTCATTAAATTAATATTTAGGTCATTTTCGTCCTCCCTAGGCATATTCTTGTCCAATTAGGGTTTTAAACCAATCTTGTGCATCCAATAGGTGTGTTTGTGTCATTGGATGATCAATTAGGTCATTTTCGTCCTCCCTAGGCATGTTCTTGTCCAACTAGGGTTTTTAACCAATTTTGTGCATCCAATAGGTGTGTTTGTGTCATTGGATGATCAATTAGGTCATTTTCGTCCTCCCTAGGCTTATTCTTGTCCAATTAGGCTTTTTAACCAATCTTGTGCATCCAATAAGTTGAGTTGTGTCATTGGATTAACATTTAGGTCATTTTCGTTCTTCCTAGGCTTATTCTTGTCCAATTAGGGTTTTTTACCAATCTTGTGCATCCAATAAGTTCATTTGTGTCATTGGATTAACATTTAGGTCATTTTCGTCCTCCCTAGGTATATTCTTGTCCAATTAGGGTTTTTAACCAATCTTGTGCATCCAATAGGTGTGTTTGTGTCATTGGATAATCAATTTAGGTCTTTTTCGTCCTCCCTAGGCATATTCTTGTCGAATTAGGGTTTTTAATGAATCTTGTGCATCCAATAGGTGTGTTTGTGGCAATGGATGATCAATTAGGTCATTTTCGTCTTCCCTAGGCTTATTCTTGTCCAATTATGGTTTTTAACCAATCTTGTGCATCCAATAGGTGTGTTTGTGTCATTGGATGATCATTTAGGTCATTTTCGTCCTCCCTAGGCATATTCTTGTACAATTATGGTTTTTAACCAATCTTGTGCATCCAATAGGTGTGTTTGTGTCATTGGATGATGAATTAGGTCATTTTCGTCCTCCCTAGGCATGTTCTTGTCCAACTAGGGTTTTTAACCAATCTTGTGCATCCAATAGGTGTGTTTGTGTCATTGGATGATCAATTAGGTCATTTTCGTCCTCCCTA